>JAMKCH010080657.1:0-132675 GCA_023653785.1 Ophioderma brevispina | reverse complement strand
TTTTGCATTCTAGATGATTTGCAAGGACTACAAATCGGGATGGGGAGATCTTTAATTAGTAAATAGTATTAGCAGAGAGATGAATTCCAACAAAGTGGGTCAATAGTGCCGGGTGGGGGCCACTCTCGATATGAAAGTGATGGTCGGTGCCTCGACCAGGTGAAAAAATATGGGTCCTATCAAGAGAAAAAGTACAAAAAAATAGAGGTCATTCGATATAAAAGCTGAATGAAATGGGGGTCAATCAGTATGAAACTTTAAGAAGGGGTCAATGATGTTAAAAACTGCCTGAAGTTAAAATAGGAAGTGTCTCTTTCCAGAGATCAAATTGCCATGAAATTATAAAATGCTTCAATGAAATGATAAAATTGTTAAAAATATGCACGTAGGCCGCGAACAATTGTATTGGGTGTTCAAAGTCTTTAGAAAAGGGTAATTTTATGCAAATTAGTGCAAAAACGTGGATAGCAGGAAAAAGAATAAGGGGGGGTCATGAGTATGGAACATTTTTAAAAGGGGGTCATTGTCATTGGGTAATAGACTGGACAAAAACAGCAGCCAGCAAAAAAGGGTCAAGCATTCTAGACGTCAACAAAAGCCACCAATCTCAAGAAATTGATTCCGTAGCTCTTAAATAGAATGTGATAGTGATGCCACATGATCACTTAACCCACAGTTAGGAAAGGCTGTTGCCCGGTGGCCAGATTTGCAAGGTAGGTTAGATGTAAATAGCTAAGTGTAGATATATTTATGGTTTTTTTATTTTTGCATTACATTGCAGTCGTAAAAAACATGGATTCGCCTATGTGAAAAGAGCAAATCCTGGTGTACAGATCTTTCCATATATAACAGACGACGTCGAGCAATGAAAGGACAACTTGTGAAACCTAATTTTGGGAAAAGAGGAACTGGCGGTGGTGAATAGAGGGCTATAATCTGCCCTGGTGCGGGAAATATGGGAAAGGCAATGTCGTGTTGAATCCACCAGAGGTAGTACACTGCTTTCCCATTCATCATCACATTTTACCTGCAAAGGCAAAATATTACTATTGAGATTAATTCCTGATTCGTGACGAAGGTATTCACGTGTATTCATATCTCGTACATTACACTCGAACTTGTGATCTCGATTTCATAATACCAGTATTCCCTATCAACAAAATCAGGGATGTAAGACATATTCATCCATGGCTCTATTGGTTGCAGTAGGGCCCTTAAAGTCCACATCAGTTATATTGAAAGTAGGGCGCTTGTCAATTTCAACAATTTAAACGTCGTCGTTAAAATAAGTGAAAGAGTGGCCCATAATTGTCACGTTTGCGGACAAATTTGTATCATGTGATACCGAAATTGGTTGCCACGTGACAAAAATCTCGGGACTCCCAGATGACTATATTTTCCGTATCAAAAATATGACAAATTTGTTGTTAGGGGGTGTGCAACAAAACCGCATAGTCGCATACCCGTTTAATTGAGCAGGGTTTTGGACCGGCAATCAATAATTGTTAAAATGAATGTTAAAAAACACGTTTACTAGTGACCAAATAAAGTATGGGTATTCAATGGTGTTATTCGGAGTTAAGATATTATTTTTGGTCAATCGAACAAAGGATGAAACACATGGCTATAGATTTGTTGTTTTGGTCTTTGCTTTTTGTTATGTTTGTTATTGTCTTGTTTTGCGTTTTGTTTCAACGAAGTAGCATTATTTAAGAATATTGGTTATTTCTTTATTTACAGTTTGTTTTATAAGCTAGTACAATGAAGTAACGTTCTTATTTCTTTTAAACTGATTAATAAAAACGCCCAAAATATGTCAAGAGGAATTCTCATTAGTGAAGGTTTTAAAGCTTGGAGATGTTTCCTTTTGATGTATGAACAAAAATTATAAAAAAGTGGTCGAGTACGCTTATTAACACTTAAGTGACCAGGGGTTTTCACTCCCGTTGGAGGCCGGGGGGGGGGGGGGTTCCATGGGACCCCCCCAAGGAAGCCCACTTTCCCGCAGGGAATTTTTTTCACGAAATTATACACATGTGAAGGATCATAAGACAACCCCAAATCAGCAATTACAAAGGAGATTTGTTATTTTGGGTGAAAATTAGGGGGAAAAACATGTTTTCAAAACACGCGAAGAAAATTGGCAAAAGACGGAAATTCAAAGAGCCTTGCGGTAAATCAAAAATTTTGAAAAAGCTGATTTATGTTGATATCATCTAGAAGACCAAATTACTGATATTTGAAACCACAAAACCAGCAGTTTTTAGGGAATCCTGTATTTTACGGGTGTGGCAAATTACCCGTCATTTCCCCTAGATTTTTGTACAGTGTAAAGTACGGTTAGGCAATGTACTGATGATGAAATTGTTTGTTTTTCAGTACATAAAGGGGTTAATTATGTAATGTTACTAATAATTGTTTCCTTACATGTTATGTGTGAACTGATATAAGCCAAAAACAATTTGCTTTGGTTCTCGGTTTCGATTGTATTTTTAAAAATATTCTCAAATGACTTCGGTAGGGGCCAAGGGGGGGGGGGGGGGTTCCAGGGAACACCACTAATTAAAATTCATTAACGGGCTTGGCGCTTTTAATTATTTTGGTATGAAAAGAAGCGCATTTTTAAAAAGTCAGACAATACAAAAAAATTTGGCGCCAAAAATCCACGCGTAAGCGCCAGCGCGAAAACAAAATTTTGGGGTCCTAGCCTAGGACCCCCCCCCCCCCCCCCCCCCATTGCGTCACTTAAGTGTTTTAAAAACAGACTATCCTGCTAGCACAATTTAGACACTTCCGCTTTTAATAATCCAACAGCTGGGGCCGATTTCACTACATAGTAAGTATGATGTTGTTTTGTTTGTTTGTTTTTTTGCTTTCCACGTGAAGTTTAGAAAATATGCAGGCAAAATCGGCCATGATAGGGTAACCAACTTTTATTCTGTGATCTGATTTTTCCTCATTCAAGACGCCAATCCGGATCAGGAGTATTCGCACGAGAAACACACTGAAGACGAACCTATCAATGTCGAACAGTTACCACAGAAGTCTTTCAGCTTGGCTATATGATATTGTTTTCTGTAATTTTTTATGTAACTGTTAAAAATTTCCTAAATTTTACCAGACTTTTACCTTTTAAATCGTAAACCACAATTATTCAATAATCTTCCCGCGTTATTACTAATACCAACATTAAAATTTGAAGCAGAAAAATGTTGTAAAGAAACAGTGGCTAAAAAATAATACCACAACCATTTTGAAAAAAGGGTAGAATTTATACGCTGACAGTTATTATATTTTCCGTAAGATTACGTTCTTTGTGTAACTTGACTGTTTTTAAAGTAAGAAACGAACTATGAATAGTTTTTTACCTATAAAATGTGTTATTTATAGGTAGTATTTATACGCTGACAGTTTATGATATTTCCGTTAAATTACGTTCTTTTGTACTTACTTGTTTTTTAATGTAAGAATACGAACTATGAAATCGTTTTACATATAAATGTGTTAAATTACGTCGTAAGTTAACGTCATAAAATGCCAAAATCCTTATTTCCTTTCATTTCTAAATAGTTTAAAAACTATTTTCCTCCTTTTTGTATGATACTTAGTTAATTTTGAAAAAAGGATACACACCATATATATATTTAATTTTAGCATCTGCCATCAGTTAAAGTCATGTAAGTGTAGTGGATAAGGTTTGTTTAGGACTTGTAATCTTAAGGCCTTTAGCATCTATTAAGGTATCATGTGATTAAGTTATTATGTGATGATGATGAAGTAATTGTTGACATTAAAAGGGTATATACCATATAAAACAAAGTCTATAAATGGTTTAAAATTTTATGTCTGCACGTTTTCCCTTTCGTATTGCCTTTTTTTTCTCAAAATGTTTGCCGGAAATATAAACTTTTGTTACAACCACGGTGGTAATGTTAAAATACAAACGTTTGTATGATGCCTAAGCTACAACGTGAAAATCTGGTAGAGGATTGTAATAACGGTTAATTTGAATATGTTTAAACAAGTCAAAAACAACCAATTAATGTGAAGCTGAGATGTTACTCCGTTATTTACGTTGTCTGAAATGCTTCGTATTTTTACGGCTCAAGTTATTTTACGTTCTGCCGGTAGTGAGTCCCAGCTCAGTCAAAGCCTGTTTTTTTACGGTGTATTTTTAACAGTGTACTCATGCGCTCAAAAACTGCTTTGAAGACCCCACACACACACACAAACAAATAATAAACTGCTTAATGCCCTGTCAGTCCGTTTGCCAAAACTCAAACGTAATTCCTTGCGGAATGTGTGGTGGTGTGGGTGTGTACAGTGTGCGTGCTGCCTTTGTAGTCACTCAATCTACGGTATGACTGGACAAAATGGCTACAGATGGTTTTCTTGCTGTTAACTTGCTGTACCAAACCCTTCCCACAAAACATCTCAAAAAGTAGAAAAAAGGAAGCATTGCAAGACATCTAATTTTGCATAAAAACCTATATGCCATTTTCCTATATTTTGGTTGTTATACAAAAATATTAAAGGCGGACTACCCCGATTTAAGTATATAGAGTTTCATCTTGCTAGAATGGCTTTCACTCCCCAAACCCCACCTGTAAAATTTTGCGCTGATATTTCAACCCGTTTTCATGTGAGAGCTAAAAAAAAACATTATTTTCTTAGCCCTATATACATATCGGGGGCGGGGGGGGGTGGGCGGGCGGGGGGGGGGGGGGGGCCTCGACCAAAATGGGGTAGATTTCGATAATAACTTCCAAACCAAATATCTGAGCCTAACGGATTTTCACACTGTGAATTCACAGGGTAAGAGAAAAAATAGAAGCTTTCTTCAGAAAAGTTGACCACTTCCGGTAAAATCAGGATTATGGGAACGATGTTATAGCGATCGGGCCACGGCCCTTTAACTCTTGATGTTTAATGTCGGCAACATAGACCCGAGGTAGTTAAGTCTCACCTCTTGAGTTTTTGGACCCTGTGTAGTGCAGATAGGTGATGCTTCTCTTTTCCACATTGACGGTCATGTATCCCATTGTCTCTTTGGAATATAGATGTAGGCAGGCCCGTACGCAGGGGGAGGGGAAAAAGGGTCCACTTTTGCCTGGAATTTGTGATAAAAAAAGGGCCAAATTTGAGGAGAAAATTTTGACAAGAAAGTCCACTTTTTGGTGAGTAAATGTTCAAAAAGTCAAAAAAGTACCATTTTAGGGGGTTAGTTTCACTTTACCAAAAAAAGGTACACTTTTTCGAAAAAAGGACCACTTTTCGAAAGTTCGCACCCCCCCCCCCCCAAAAAAAAAAAATCCTGCGTACGGCCCTGGAGGTAGCGACGACTTTCTCTGCAGCATTCTCAAATAGAGCTTTAAAGTAGATCATGTGCAGCCATATCCATTCTATTAGAGCGACGTAAATCAAGGTCTGTGAATGGTGGCTTTGTTGACGTCTAGATGCTTGACCCTTTTTGTGCTGTGTTTTTGTCCAGGCTATTACCCAATGACAATGACCCCCTTTTTAAAAATGTTCACATACTCAATGACCCCCATTTTATTTTTTCTGCCTATCCACGTTTTTCACGAATTGCATAAAAAATATTCCACTGTTCAAAGAATGAACACCCAAATACTAAATTTGCGCGGCCTACGTGCATATTTGTAACAATGTTATCATTTCAAGGCAGATTTTATAATTTCCATGGCAATTGATCTCTGGAAAAGAGACACTTTCTATTTTTAATTCAGGTTTAACCTCAGTGACCCCCTTCTTAAAGTTTCCTACTGGATGACCCCATTTTCATTCCAGCTTTATATCGATGACTCGTATTTTGTATTTTATATGGAGGACAATATTTTTCACATGGTCCGAGGCACATACCCATCACATCATATAGAGAGTGCACCCACAAGGCACTAGTTTACCCAATGTGTTTGAATTACTACTCTCTGATAATATATTTACTAATTAAAGATTCCCCATCCTGATTGTAGTCTTGCCAATCATCTAGAATGCAAAATTACTTTTGGTGGGAAAACTGGCGGCCATCTTGAATAATGATCATCATTTTCCACATATCCATTTTAAGTGCTACACATCTTGCAGGCACTCCATGTAAAACCTGTTCAAATACTAACAGAAAAAATCTCCCTAAACATGCAGTTATGGATATATACCGTTGTCGCAAATCATGGACGTATACCGTCCCATCGGATAAAGCAAATTTGATGTCTTGCCAGGCTTCCCTTTTTCTCCCATTTGTTATGATGTTTGGGAAGATCTTTTACTGCCAGTAAAGCACTAAAAACCTCTGTAGCAATTTTGTCCAGGTGTACCTAGTATTTTTCATAGATGGGTGGACTATTGTGTGTCCAAACCCTGTTTAAAGGAACCTGTTCAGATTCTGGAATATTGGAAAAAAATTGGTATGGATGGAAGCTTAAGGAACGTAGATACATATAAATCACAATAAGTTGAAAATTGTCCACATTGTTGAGTATTTTGCCCGTTTAATTTCCCGCCCAATAGCTTACTCGAAAACGGTTCCGACAAATCCACATCGCAGGCAAAGGGTGACGTCAAAGTGATGACCATCCATAATTTAGTCTGTGACCATCTATCGCAGTGTTGCCACTTCAATAATAATTAAAACACAACGAAATGAAACAAAATATGTCTTCTGTAAATTTTTTTTCGAGTAGTTATTACGTCATAATCATCAATCTAGTGTCAGCAATAACAATTCGAGTAAACACGATGTTTTGGTCATCACTTGACGTCACGAGTTGGCGCTTTTTGATCAAGGAAGCCGTGGCGAAAAATCCGCCCGTTTCTTCGTATGTCAAAAAAGCAAAAATAAAATGCCTCTATTTGTTCATTTTACATTAAATTGTATTATTTTTTCGGGAATTCGTAAGTATGTACATATATTTTATGAATGTAAGTCAAACTGAGCTTGACAACATCTTGACATATTTCCTTTAATGTTAGTTTACTTGTAGGCTATGGCTTTCAATAGTATTGCACAATTCATTGGTAGAGTGACGTTAACAAGTGTTGAGGTCAAAATACAAGCGAGATCTAAGCTTCACCTAGTGGCCATTAGGGTCATTCTGCAGGGAACAGTGCCCTCTAGAAAGCCAACGTGACCAAGTGTTAACAAAGGCATTCCATGGTGCAAAATCTTATACAAATTCTGAAAAGCTAGCTATAACAATGTCACATGACTTCTTTCTAAACAGATATACCCACCCCCACACGTTGTTGTAGAATTGGACACATATTATTGGGATATCTTACCTCGAGAAAAGGCAACAAAACTCATCCGTTCCTTGAAATCGAAACTTGGAGACACACAACATCGGTGTGATAAATATCAAATCGACAAAATAAAAAGTAGCATTGACGAATTAGAAGCGGTGAAGGAAATATACCCAAACAGTGGGATTGGGTTGTCCAATATAGCAAGAGCAAGCACTGTTACGTCAGAGATTCTTGCCAAGAGTGTTGAGGTGAGGAACATTCCATACGTGACTGATGATGTCGACAAAATCAGACAACCATACTTCATCGCATGCAGTACCAGCTACTAATGGCCAGGCTCCGGATACAAAAACAGATCCAGTACAGAAACAAGCTCGAGTTAATGTTAGTGACAAATCCGATGAAATCACTTTGAATAAGACGGATGTTCACAGATCAACACCGTCTTTGGGATTACAACCTCAATCACCAGATAAAAAAGACATTCCACCTAAAAATTCTGAAATCAATACTAAGTGGTCAACTACAAAGAATGATGATTATGATAACGGATCAGAAGAAACTCATTTCGGGGATGGCGTTGATGAGTCGTTAGCCAAATCAACCAATACACATTTGAAGGCATCGCATAATACAACTGCATCATCAGATGAAGATCACATTGACGACTATATCTCTGTAGATGCATTGATATATGCATATATAAAGAAGACCTGCGCAGAGAAGTTGCAGGAAATCACTAACATTTGCAACATTCAGGTACAAACACCAGATAAAGAAAAACCAACCGAACAAATGGCATCATTCATTCCAAAACAAAGTACATCAGATAATGACCAAACTGAAGCAAGAGAGAAATTCATATCCCTTTACCAAGCCACTTTCTTTAAATTAAAGCGTCACTCACTCAAATGTGATACTGTTCCTAAATTAAAAGCAGAACGGGCTAAAGACGTAGCAGAAAAAACAATAAATGACATTATCATCGTCAAAGAAAAAAGTGAGGAGTATGTATTTTGCGGTGAGGAAAAAACGGTCGCCGAAGCTATAGATGTCTTTCGAGAAATTGCAGATATGAAGCCAAAGCGTAGGCGATTGAAGAAACCTAACTCTGATGAAAAGGGGATACCAGGAGTAGCAACAAATAGGCAGCAAAATGAAAACTTGCCATCTGTGTTTTATTCACCTGAGGGGATTGAGGTGATCGTTCTGAATGCTGACATAACCAAACAGAAGGTTGACGCCATAGTAAACGCTGCAAATGGGCGTTTAAATCACGGCGGTGGTGTGGCTGGAGCCATCTCTCGAGCTGCTGGTAGTCAGCTACAACGAGACTGTGATAGGCTTATGGAAAGACGTGCAAACGTGCAGGTTGGAGAATGTGTTGAAACCAAATCATATAAATTACCTTGTCAATATATTATCCATGCTGTAGGCCCGACGTACGACAGCACAAACGCTCAACGGTTCTTTCGGAGTTTGGTCGAAACCTTCAACAATGTGCTCAATTTTGCTGAGAACAAACAATCCAAAACACTCGCGATCCCTCTCATCAGCTCTGGTAATTTTGGCGGTCCGAAAGAAACATGCACCAATGCTCTGGCTACCGCGATATATAACTTCAGCAGCTCAAACGAAAGAAAATATCTACAGCAAATTTTCTTAGTAAACATAGACCAGGAGTCTACATTAGCATTGCAGAATACCCTCTCAGACCTGTACCCAGCACAGAAAGACATTCAAGAAACTAAAGCCGCAGACCCAGATAGACTCGACGAGTCTTACACAAGACTAAAGTCGTCAACCAAATACAAAACAGATGAAGGAATTGAAATTGTCGTTTGTAAAGGTGATATAACAAAAGGAGATGTTGAAGTCATTGTAAACGCTGCTAATGGTAAGCTCAACCATGGAAGTGGAGTTGCTGGCGCTATAGCGCGTGCCGCAGGAAAGAAAATTCAGGATGAGAGTGATCAAATCATCGCCCAACGCAAGAAACCATTAGAGGTTGGTGAATGCACGGTCACTGATGGGTACAATCTTAGATGCAAAGTTATTCATGCAGTTGGGCCTATCTTCAAGCGGTTCAAATCTAAAGATTCATTCTTTGAAATGGTGAAAAGGACGTTTCTAGGGGCAATACGATATGCAAACGTACCTATTGAAGCCAAGCAGGTCGCCATTCCTCTCATCAGTTCAGGTATCTTTGGAGGACCAAAGGATCTATGTGCCAATGCACTAGCTGAGGCAGTGAAGGAATTTAGCAAAAATGAGAAAACATTAGTCATCAGACGAATCTATTTGGTAAACATCGATGACGAAACTACTGATGCTGTCCGTAGTGCAGTCCAAGCCCTTTTCCCACCTGGTACTGCCGCCAACCAATCAAAGGCAGAAAAAAATCCAGTCACGAATGAACCTGTACATAAAAAGAATCGGACGGATGGCCACCACATTATGTCAGAGAAAGGAATTGTACTGGATGTGCTACGCGATGATATAACAAAGCAGGAGGTTGATATTATAGTGAATCCGACAAGCCCAACACTTCGTCACAACGGAGGAGTTGCTGGCGCTATTTCCGATGCAGCCGGGGTCAAACTGCAGCTTCAGTGCAATCATATTTTCAAAGAAAAACGTAAGAACAAACCATTAAGCATTGGCGACACAGAAGTAACGTCTGCATTTGAACTTCCTTGTAAGCATATCATTCATACCCTTGGTCCAACCTCAGGAACCTTAAATCCAAACGATTTCCAAAGGTTACTGCAAAGCACGTTTTTTAATTGTCTGAAAGTTGCGAATAGTACCATGCAAGCGAAAACAATAGCATTTCCATTAATCGGATCCAGAAAAAGACCAACCGAAATCTGTGCCAGCGCCTTTGTAGAGGCAATCAGAGAATTAGACCAATCCGAGCTGGAATTAAGCTTAATCAAGATCACTTTGGTAACGATAGACGAAGAGTCGTATGTAACTGTTCAGAAGCATCTCACAGCTAACTTCAAACCTACATTGCCACAGAACGGAGTGGAAGAACATGGAAGTGCGAGGAATTCAAATGCCGATGAGACTCCTTCAACTTTAGACGAAGATAGCGAATACGTATTTAAAACGGCGGGAAACGTGGACCTCGTAGTTCGAACGGGTAATATTGCTAAAGAGTCAGCAGATGTGATAATCAATTGCACTGATGACACACTCTCTAACACCGGAGACATATCAAAGAGTATTTGTAAAGAGGCAGGACCGAAATTGCAAAAAGAATGTAAGCAGAAAATGCAGAAAAAGAATGGCTGCCGTTTAAAGCCAGGTGAAAACGTAGCAACAGATGCATATGGACTTACTTGCAGGAAGGTGTTACATGTTTCGTGTCCTGTAAGGAAAGGAAACCAGACTGACGGAGTATTTGCTGGATTCTTAAGGAGCACTTACCTTGCTTGCCTGTCCTCTGCTAGAAATGAATTACAAGCAAAAAGTATTGCTATCCCCTTAATTGGTTCTGAACAAGAATCCGAATCATTGTGTGCAACTGTTACCGCAAATGCTATAAAGCAATTCAGTCAGCAGGCAAATGCACGTACTACCCAACTGAGAGTTTTGTTTGTAAATTCCAAGCAAACTTCCACAACTGCCATTAAAAATGCCTTCAGTAGTCAATTCAAATTAGTACCCGAGACGGTGAGAGATACGCATAAGGAAACTGATAAGCACGGGAGGCAGTGCTCTTCTGTTGAAAGTCATAGTCATGCGACAAGTCACACAGCAACAGATGCAAAACATCGGACCCCTCAGCAGTCGAAAGAGAAAAAAGGAATGGAAATGCGCATGACCAAGAATCAGGGGACCAACACACGCCAAGAACATAGCGCTTCACCAGAGCCAGAGGGACCACTTGAACAAGCTAGTAATCCTACTGGAGCAAGGAGAAAGAAAGCCCAAGAGACAAGAAATCGTCGGAAAGATGTCAAATATGCAAGGATTACACAAAGAAGCTACATCCACTTGAAGGTTGTGAACACATATATTGCCACGATTGTATTCGTAATACCATTACACCTGCATCCGCATGCCAAGTCTGCGGAGCACTATATGGAGTTGAATCGGAAAGTCACTTGGGTGGAAAGATGACTTACTATATTAAAAAGGACATTACCTTGAAAGGAAATAAATCTCCTGGAACTATATACATGCTCTTCAGTGCACCTTCTGGAACTCAAAAGGTTAGGTATCAATAGTTCGTATTGACTGTAAATAACGCTTCGCATTATTAAATCATCAAAACTTTATATTAAAGTGCATTTCGTCATTCTAACAACACCTGTTTTATTTGTGGATCGTGATTTTAACTCTCCTTTATTTATACTCGCGTTATCATGAAAAAAAACACAATTAAAAAATTTTAGTTGATTTCAAATTTTTTATGAGTAACATGTTATGCACTTTAAAATAATCTTGTTATTTGTCGACCATATTTCCATTAAATATCAATGCAGTAACAGATATTTGAACAATTTTTCTTGAGAAAGTTTTTTTGGCCAGCGTGTATTGCAATAATCATACTGCTGTTATATATACATAGAGTAAGTGTAGTCGGGAAGTTTAATATACGTAATAGTCTGTCCGTGTAATGATCACGTGTAGACTTATATAGACAATATGTTTAGACTAGACTGGGTTTAGATTTAAGGGACTAAGACTTAGGAGAGTGACATGGATTGAAAACACTACTCGTGGTCTCCTGCGACCTTCGCTACCAATACTCTGAAAAGCAAGCACCAAAATGCAGGGAAATCGCATGGTGTCATCCATCCGAGCAAAATCACGTGAGGATTTAGTTCCAAAATCCTATTAAATACAATGTTTCTTAATGCTATTTGTGATGTTTTTTGCTAACAACTGTTATCCACGCCAATAGCATTATTTTGGCAATGAAAGATTCAAGCATCTTTACCAGCTTCAAAGGAAGGGCATGGCGTACTGCGGCTTCTTAGATCAGCCCTTTTAAGAGGAATTTTTGGTTCAAATAAATTCGTCGCTAAACAAACGACGACGTCAGTCAGAACAACGTGGACTAGCTGACATACCTCTAAAAACCGATATCACAATAAGTGTTTTCATTTTTTGACCCGCTCTTTTTAACCCACGTTGTAGAGCGCATGTCATAAATCGACTAAATAAACATACGATTACAAGACCCAAAAAAGTATGTCTCAGCTTCTTTCGGCTAAACAGCTATGTGCTGTGTCTTTTTTTTTAAACAAAATAAAGCTATGACCTATGCGATATATATTTGTTTTAATTTGCGCCCTTGTGTTTAGCATGTCACCCACTTCTATTTTCAGGCGAAAACAACTTACAAAGAAATGAAAAAACCACAATATAACATGGCTCAATGACGAAAGGAAAAAGTAAATGTCACTAGATAAACGCATCACCTAACCCCCGCAGCGGCGCGCAAGTGGCTGTAAGCCTGTTAAAACTAATACGGGGATCCGTCTGCTCAGTACAGTCCACGGTAAGGGTATTTTAGCCGGCTGACATGTTTTCAGTTTGTAGACTTATGGTCCCATTTTTTTCACATTATGCTGGGACAAATTGAATCTTAATTATTAAAGACAATATCAGATGTTGAATCTTAAAAAGGAATTTTATTAGTATGGGATAACAGCCAATTTTAGGGAAACAAATAAAGATTTGATTGACGTCACGGCATTATTGGTTTATTATTTTGCTTCGGGGGAACCCATTCAGGTAAAAATGACGTACGTATCCCTACATTGGAAAAAAACACCATTATGTCATCGTACGTCGTTTGTGAATCAGTATGGGGGGAAAGGTAACATTTTGTCTCCTGTTTAGACATAATAAAACGGGTCTTTTGGAAAAAATAATAGCACTTTGGGCAGCAGAGGGTCATGTACAGACCTTGATTTAACATAGTCCTGATTTATATAATATCGGTCGCCCCCGAAGAGCAAACTTATACCTGTATTGCCTGACCCGTGACCTGTACCTGACACGTTTGGACACCAAACTATTCAGCTCGTTACCGTTTATAACTACAATCCGGCAAAGCAGAAAGATTCTGTATCTCTGTTGTCACGGCGTAATCGACCAAGATTGTGAGACTATACATGTGTGTTTCTCCATTAGTACATGGAGGGTAGGACACGATCTGCTCGATTTGGGCATTGGGGATTTCCAACGGTACATTTGTTGAACTACTACATGCCATTTACTATGGCATCTCGGGTCCCCGTGACATAAAAAATCTCCTCTTAAACCTTGTTCATGAACAAATTAAGAAAAAAATTTGGTTTCAAATCCGTCGGGGTTAGTGGATTAAACCCGCTGCAAAATAGTGTAATTTCCAATAACGGTCATTTAGTTTAAATATTCGTGCCTTAAGAAAAGTTCACATCAATCATGCTTCTGTTAAATTAACCTGTGCATAACTCAAACCTCCATAAACTTCCCCTGCAAAAGTAATCCTCTATCACACATAATACACTTGACATACTCGCCATGGCTAACGAGCGTGCGCTCTGTAGCCATGCCCACGATACACTCTAATGTCACAACAGCCCGATTATAATATTATACACCCCAACAACCATTGCACTCCGGATCATCGATCATCTAACTAATATTTGTATAGCTAATGTCACTCAACTCGCAAAGAACATCAACTTCAAGAGCTTGTTGCAGTTCTAGTCCTAAGCACAGCTTTTCTACGAACGTACAACCAACAAAAACTGCTCGCGACTTCGAAATAATGCATGACAAACGTCAGTGTCACTTTTTTCCTTACATTAAAAATGAAACACAAATAACACAAGAACGCAAGTAAGTTGCACTTGTGGTTTGTCTGGCATTCGGAGTGCCCTGGAGTGTTTAAAGGAAGGCACACGTGACATTTAACGTAAGTGACACTTGAAAACGTAGAGACACAAGGTTAACGTAAGTGGCACTTACGTCTGCCGTGCATCCAACCGGAAAATGCATTGCACTTACGCTCGCTTCTTTTCCAAATTAAAATATCACTTTAAAAACTCCAAACACAGTTCATAACTTCCTCTTTCAATATCCACTAAACACTCAAAACAAATTATCACTTATGTTGGTCTTGCATTCAGTCGACGGTATAAGAGTTACGAAAACTACAAAAAAAATACCCTGCCATTACGTTTTTACGATAATATATTTGACGAATATCTTTGTTTATTTCGGCACAAAGACAGCGAAGCACATGGGCTTCTACCTCATTATAGAGTGACATATTTTAGCAGTCCATTGAAATACATTACTTGTCAATAAAAGATACATAGCAAACACGTTTTTTTATACATGCTTAAATTTGTACATGTTTTAAATACAAAATATCATTCCATGAGTTCCATTTTAACTCACCCTGTCGTTTAGCATTACTGACCTCCTCTTTTGTAATTATGGTTCGTTTTCTGACTTGTTTTCAGGGGAAAGGATGGATATCCAGATCCTGATTATCTCGACAGGGTTAAGGTGATACTAAAAGCAAAGGGTATTGATGACGAATAAACGCAAGTCCAAGTAAAGGTTACAAGAAGCTTATTTAGAGGTTGTCAGTGGACATACCTTTGTACATTATGATGTATATAGGCCTATTATGGGACTCCTTGTACCCAAAATGAAGGGTACGTGAATTATTGACAAAGTTGTTTGAAATACGTACTTCATATAATTTCATATTTTACGGATTTTATTTTTTCTATTTTTAAGCCTTATGCAGATATTATAATTTGTGTTTACTTGAAGTACGTGTACCTTAATGTTCGTATGTCATCTTTACGAATAGAACTGGTAATTTTGACATATTCGTGCTGAGTATTTTGCAGGATCTGACGAATTTCAAAAAGGAGAAAAATCTTTTGGCGAAGACAAAGTTTAATAGCACTTTAATCACACATTCAAACTAATAAACCATAGTTTGTTTTTAAGCAATCTAAAGCTAACGTCCACTTTATCTACTTTATTTTGTATGATAAAAGTTCACAAGCAATAACTGTACATATACCATGAAATAGACAATATATGGTTTTCAAATTGTGATTTGAAAATGCAGTCCACATTTTGAGCAACAAAATGTGTAATTTCGACTTGCCCAGTGTAATGTTATTCCAACAACCTAAGCTCCTGTGTCAATTTATCTTAACATGCGTACATCATGAACTTTTTACGACTCAGTGTTTGTGATGTGTTTTATGTGGAATCAATTTTAGCATGTGTACATTGTAGTTTTATTGTACAATTTCATCATTAAATTTGTCAGAATTAGAGTATTTCAATTTTTTTTTTCTTTGTTGAAAACAAACTTTATTTTGGGGGGGAAACAGAACCTCATTTTCATAGTTTCATGTGCTTAAAAAATGCGTCCATTTTCGTTCAAATATGTACCTCTAAACCAAATAAACAGTTAAAAACATCTATTGCCTATTATCTTTATAATTAAGATTTCACACTGCCACAGGTATTGTCACATATTCACTTATTATTAGCAAATCCAGATATCAGCACTATTCTCCTTAACATTTAAGTGGCCAGGGGGTTCCTATGGACCCTCACAATTTGTTTTCGAGCTGTCCGCTTTATGCAGAGATGTTTTCACGATTTTTTTTTTATGTCATGAAAAAAAATGAAAAAATCGCCCAAAAATTAATTGGGGCCCCGTGTAACCCCCCCCCCCACACACACACACACACACACACACACACCTTGGGCCTAACGGAAGTCGCCGAGAATGGTCTTTCAACAAAACAAAACAATCACAAGTATAGTCAGTTTTTTGCTAATATTATGCTAATTATGTGCACAAAATGTAAGTAAACAATTATTACGTAACATTACACTAAACACTTTTATGTGATGAAAACAGACAATTTCATAGTGGACCCCATATGGTACAAACTCATAGAAATGACGTGTAATTTTGCAATAAACCCGTAAAAACTAAGGATTGGCCTAAGGATTAAACCTAGGCTGGTATTCTGAAGGGAGACTACCTTTAGTCCTGGGTTTAAAAACACGGTTAGTCCTACAAGAGTTGGACCTTCTTTCGTTCAAAATGATGTGAAAGGTAAATGTAACGGGAGGGCCGGAACGGCCCATCCATTAGGAATTTCCTCACCCATTCCACAGCACATTTTTTATAGCATGTTGAAGAGAAAAAATCCACCCATGTAGGACTAACCCTGGTTTAAACCCAGGTCTAAAATTAGCTCCCTTTAGAATCCAGCCTAGGAGTTTTAAAAAAAGGTGGTAATTAGGTCATTGTATACAAACTACTTCTCTACTTCCACCCTTAAGGGGTATGGGGTCTGAAGCAATGAACTTTGAAATGATTTTTCTTAATTTTCCTACATAGTGGTAGATACATGTTATATATCATATTGTCGCCCGTGTCCACCAATATTTAAACTCCAGAAAATTTTTTGCTCTGGTTGCCATGTTAACCCCTTAAGCTCTGATTGGCTAACACTAGAACGAATGTAACTAAATAACTAAACCTGCTACTGGGAGAAACTTGGGTGACATATGCAGGGAGGTAAATACGGATGAACCATGAAGCCGGATTTTTAATACCGTTGCCATGGCAACCGACATCGACCTATCGCATAATTTCATGGCTTAATTTGAATTTGGAACAAATTTTTGAAATCGGCCTTCATGGTCACCCCTGTCGGTCCTATATGTGCTTAAGATTTGCCAATTTCATGTTCAAGCATGTTAGCGTTCTAGTTACGTTCGTTCGTTTTGGAGTTTGGCGTATTTTTATAACCGAAACGGTATAGGCCGCGAAACATTTAGACAAAATTGAGGCGCTTTTGATGTGAAATATGGAATTAATATTTTAAATTTCTTTTATACTGACTTATCATATTATAATGAAGATCATCGAAATAGGTGCATCCATTGTCCTGTATTATTTTTAAAATAATTTTCTTAATAATCGCAGGGTGAAAACAATAAATACTAAAAATCATTACCCAGTGACATTTAATAACTTAAATGATGGAAAGCTAATAAAGTATTTATATACTTCAACTTAGCCCAAAATAAATGTGTTAATAGTTCATAAATAATATCTTTTACATTCTTAATATAACCTCTTGAAAATTTTCACATGATAAAATATAGGCGATGAGCTTTTGGGCAAATTTCGCGTACACTATATACTTGACTTTGATCAGCAATATCTCGGGAATCGAATGTCCAATTGAGATCGAATAAAAAGCATTGTGTAGATTCCAGTCTACACAATTTAGCAGCCATTGCATTATCTCATTTTCCTGGATTAGAACAATTTTGTATCATTTCAGACCAACCATACCCCCCCCCCCTTAATAACTTCACAAAGAAAGGATGGTTTCTAGAGATGTTCGTATTGTAAAATGGTTAGTGTACTTTAAGGGGCAAATTTTGAAGATATTTGGGTGGTCCATAGAAAAGCTAGATATTAACAAATTGCCTCAGATAATTTTTATGGTTGGATCCATGGAGTGTTCAGGTGAAAGAGGTCAAAATTCTCTTTAGCTGTTCACAACTGCTACTACCTTGTTGGATACTAAAACTAATTTTTGCTGATAAAGTCGAGGGACGAGTTTGATCAGGTCAACCCACCTTTAATTAATATAAGGGTATTCACCAATTTGAAATTCCTCATAGGGTATCTTTAAGAAGGGGTGACACTGGAAGTTTTAAAAGGGGGTGATTTAGTCACTGTTAAAACTACTTCCATACCATCCACCCTTAATTGACAATTCACAAAGGAATGGTGTTTTCTAAGATGGTCGTATTTTAAAGGGGTGTAGTGTACTCTAGGGGTCATTTTGAGATATTGGTAAAAATATCTTTGTATATAGAAAACATAGACATTTAACAAATTGCTCAGAATAATTTTTATGGGTGGATCATATGGAGTGTTCAGGTGTAAGAGGTCAAAATTCTCTTTAGCTGTTCACAACTGTTACTACCTTTAGGACATTTATATTGCGCCCTCTGTGTCCGCCTTACCGTACAGACCCGCAGTATCGATGAATTATTTCATGCTGCTCAAGGGATAGATGTTCTGGGCCGGCCTACGCTTAATAATTCTGTTCTGTTATGTGGGCAAATATGCTTTGTATAAATTTAATCATCTAGGATAGCTTCAAAATATGGTGACGATAAAGGTAAGGCAAAAACTGAAGGCGCTATACAAATGGCCGTTTTCCTATAGATTGAAACAGGTGTGTATCATTTCGGTTCATTGTTGAAGATGTTGTGTTTCCCCCACAGAAATAAATGTGCTTTTACCGAATGTTTAGTAATGCTTCCTTCCAGTGGCGTAAATTTCTTTTTGACATTGGGGGGGATGGGGTTGATGAAAAATTATGAATGCACATGTGTGCGCGAAGCGCGCAAAAAAAATTGCCATTTAGAAGCTAAAATCATTAACTATTATAACAAAATGCGCGCGAAGCGCGCGGAAATTTACCATTTTTAAACTATTATGGTAAAATATGAGGTTATTTTGGGTCAAAAACACATGAATGGGCATCAACATTGGGGGGGATGATCGTATTGACCATCCCCCCTCTTCAAAATATTGGGGGGGGATATATCCCCCCATCCCCCCCGGGATTTACGCCTATGCTTCCTTCATCTCCATGTCAGACGGGAAACGTAATGTTATAAGAGGTGGATGTTGCTTAATAGGCTTTAAAATTGTATAAACTTGATTGTATTATAACCTTGGTAGAGTAAGATATTGACTTCTATCTGTGATGGCAGAGTCAACTGTTACAGTCAGCTAGTCGGCTGGCCACAAGTACAAGGCAATTGTTGGACAGGGTCTTTCCACATGAGCTTGCGCTGTCCACATTTCCAGTTCAAATCTATGATGAAAGTCAGGCTCATGTTTATATATAGCATATAACATAATTATGCTGATACATATACAGACTTTTTGGTGGCAGAAAACTCAGTTAATGATTTGAGAGTCTTTAAAATTTGGTGGGATTTCTATAACCTCAGAAACCACGCTTTTTCAAAATTTAAAGTTCGTCACTTTTAATCATATGTTTCTAACCCCAATCACTCTTCCAAATCATATTAGACTAACTTATTGCGCAGCAATAAGTCATTGTTTTATAATAAAATCAGTTATTTTAGACCTCAAATTAGGTTATTTTCAAAGCGCATTTGACCAGCTATTGAGGTCACAGTGCAGTGGCGTAACCAGTGGGGGGGGGGGGCAAGCTGCCCCCGACACCAAAAAATCGGGAAGAGGAGCCTTTTTTTTTTTTTTTTTTTTCCCCCCCCCCCCCGGAGGCTCAGGTCTGGTTACGCCCCTGTCACACTGACCAGCTATTGAGGTCACAGCGATTTTATTACTTTCTCGTGTACCTCCCGACTAACTGATTAGTGATCAAAAATATTACAGTGGTCATCTTGACTTAACATGCTTAACGGCTGACTCAAAGATTTCAAAATATATTTTTTGTGTATTAATTATAAATAGTCTACTAGAACTAAAGATACTCACCTGAAATGCTCAATTCCAAGTTGGAACTTTGAGATGAATCGAATTTTTCGTTTTGATGCAGTTAGCATTTGCGTGTAGTATAATAGTGCCATAGGATACTGTGTATAACAAAAATTCCGGATCGGGAACTTTAGAACAAAGTTATGATTTTCTTAGCTATATGAAGGACTTTGATTTGGGCTTAGCTGTTTTACACAGTGATTTTAATCACTGTGTAAAAATATCTGGTTTTAATCACTGTGTAAAAATATCTGGACCAGCATTACGCATATGCAAAAAACATTTGTTTGAAAATTGAGCGCGCCCTCCTGGGAAAATCTCTGAGTCGGCCTTTAAAGTGATACTGAATTACTGTATCATGCTCCAGACGGAATTTGTCATTATTTGGACAAAGCAATTCTCAAATAAGGTAATGTGGCTTTAATCGAGGCTGCACAATGTTGGAACACTTTAAAGGCAAAGAGGTATATCCATCCCCCTTGACGTTACCTCTGTTGCAATTGCAATATTAGGGAAGGCCATCGAAATACTTGCAATGGTAAGGTTCAGACAACACCACAACATTTCTTGCTCGAAATGAATAGGTCAAATAGGGCAATTATTAACACAATGATAGTCGATCACTCATCTCCCCGCCCTCATGTTTTACATTCATCGTTACCAGTTTGCAGACATCTTCAACATACCACATGGTGTGAAATCATTCGAGATGCATCATTAGATTAAAAGGGAAAGCTTTTTTTTAAATATATTGGGGAGAATATTTTTCTTATTTCGAGGCTTATTTTTCAAACAAAATTTTCTAATCCCATGTAATTTATTGGTGCATCTCTTATCAACGGCAAGTCACTTTTTAAATATGTAATACCATTTAATTTATTTAATAAAATATCGGGAATCATCGAAAAGATTGTGATCTGTGAACATTATTACAATAAAGTGTTTGTGATGTGTACTTCTTGCCAAGAAAACAAGAATGGTGAAAAGTTAATATGTAATTTAATCACTATGCTTTACAATGATATTCGAAATTATTAGCAGGGTAACCTACTCAACAAGCATTTTTACAGTTAGGGCCCTGCACATGCACAACAAAAAATTACATTGTTTAAAATACGATAGGATAAATACAAATCAATTTCATAAAAGTAAAATATACTAGAGGAAATGTGCCCTTTGGCAAGGGCACAGAGTTACACGAAGCCAAAATGTTGACACTGTCAGATTTGCCATTTGACGTTGTTTAAAATTTGACCTTTTCGACCTTTGACCCCTTGACGGTAGGTCGGAGGAAGAGGTCACCGTAAAAATTTGTGATTGTCCAATATTAACATTTTTACACTGTTAATTTTGCAATTTGACGTTTAACCTTTTTATCTTTGACCCCTGAACGGTATGTCGTACGAAAAGGTCACCTTTGACACTTTTGAATGTTTCTCAAAGACCAACATGTTGACACTGTTAGATTTGCCAGGCTTTTCCAAGGAATGTGCTAAAGAATATCAAGAGTATACCACCATTTGAAGCTGATCCTTCTCAGCGAAAACAACTGTTAAAGGTGAGGAAGTGTCGGAGAGGATCTCCCGGGAAAAGATCAAAATCTGAAAAACCTTAACTGAATCCACAGATATGACGCATTACAGCAAGGAAGCATGGTCTACCATGCGAAAGCTTCGAGGGGATCCAACAGAACCGCCACAGCAGCCAAATGTTACACCCAACCAAGTTGCCTAACAACTGCTTTTAAATGGCAAGTGCAGCAAGTCAATAGGTCAAATCGTTTTTGAAATAAGTGGGGGGGGGGCAAGTTTGCAACCTTCGAAAAATGACAAAAACAGATATAGGCCAATAAAGGTCCAGAAGCGTTTAATTGTTAATTAATAAAATATTAAATTAATTAGTTATTGCAATTTTGTTTTTTAATTCTAAATTTATCAATTCTATTAATAATACTATTTTTTTAATTAAAAACAAATCTGTAAATGGTCACTTTTACCCCAAAATTAATTTATTTTTGTAATTCTCTTAAATATTACTGCTTGAAAAACAATGAAAAACAAATTGAAAGTAACGGCTCGAAAAACAATATGAAACATAAGAAATCGTCTTTCTCTGTGTGATGCTGTACACTCCGATCAACCATAACATTTGAAATGTCCGATTTTCACCAAATAAAAAGTAAAATACTCCTGAAAGTTGTGAGAATTCAGAAATTTATAAAACTGCAATTTGATCTCTCAAACGCAAACTGACGCCATTTCCCCCCTTAAAGCGGCACTGGCAACATTTTCGACAAAATGGAAATTTCTCATTTTGCTCTCAATGATAGTCTATGGCCATTGAAAACAGAGATAGATTTACACATAAAAAGTCACATACCCCAAAAACAGATAGGGGCATCTGAATGAGGAAATCAAGACATCCAGGTATTTGTAGGCAACTTTTAAGTTTTTTCCATAACTTTAATCACAACTGTGTATCTTGCATGAATATTTTTTGACTCGGTACTCACTGAATTAAACCCACAAAGGTTATAGACCGTCAAACAGTGTGCATAGCTGGGCACATGCCTCGGCCTCGTTTCTTGGTTAAATCGCCATTTCGGTCGTCTGCTGAATTTTTAACTCGCCGGCGACGCTAAAATATAAAATCGTTCTGTTTACCCAAGGAAGCTGATTGGTCTTAATCATTTCGGAGTGAGGGCTTTTGTATAATAAAAAGCCTTACAACCATGCCAAAAATATCGATTTTGAAAAAAATCTTGAGGACGCCCTATTTTTCAAATTGCCAGTGTCTCTTTAAAATCCAAGAGAGTTTCTTACGCAATCCAACCCCTTAAAACAGCCTTTAAGGGGTTTAAGATGGTCGCCTTTTGGAAAAGAAGATTTGACGTATATCATTTGTATTGAACTTGGTTAGCATCTTCCACCTGAAGCTGCCTCCTCATGGCCTGAATGGTGATGTTCCTCAACAGAATAGAACCAGAATCGGCCGATCTAAGGTCCTTGCAGAAGTGGGGAAACCTGGAAGCAGATCAGGACTGCGGGCCTGTGGTTATGGAGCAGCACCGCAGACAATGGGACATCTCTTGATCTGTCCACTGTTAAAGCAACAGTTCACAGACAAGGACTTTGAGAATTCAGTAAAGCAGCCAAACCTCTTTGTCTTTATCATATTTGAGTACCCCACTGTGTGTTTTGGATACGATAAGAGAAAAAGCTTAATTGGTAAGATCACCAGTGCTAGTAATATGGGAGGTTGCCGGTTCGAGTGCAACCAAGCGCATACATGAATATTCATCTTGTCTACCGCTTTGTCTACTAAGTAGTTCAAATTTCAAAACACATATAAATCGTATATGTAAATATATATCGTTCTGATGCCCTAGCCACTAGGAAAGCTATGGACAACCTTTCGGACCTAACCCTAATATGATATCTATCGCTCCTCTACCAACCTGGCTTGTTAGCTAAGCGACCCAATGGCAATGAAAACAAATTCAGATATGATGACGAATAAACGCAAGTTCAAGTAAAAGGTTACAAGAAGCTATTTAGAGTTGTCAGTGGACATACCTGTGTAAATATGATGATATAGCCAATTATGGGACTCCTTGTACCCAAAGTGAAGGGTACGTGAATATTGGATAAAGTTTGTTTGTTGAAACTACGACTTCATATAATTCATATTTACGGATTTTATTTTTTCATTTTAAGCCTTAATCCAGATATTATAATTGTGTTACTTGAAGTACGTTACCTTAATGTTCGTATGTCATCTTTACGAATAGAACTGGTAATTTTAAGACATATTTCGTGCTGGTATTTGCAGGATCTGACGAATTTCAAAAAGGAGAAAAATCTTTTGGCGAAGACAAAGTTTAATAGCACTTTAATCACACATTCAAACTAATAAAACCCATTAGTTGTTTGTAAGCAATCTAAAGCTAACCCGGCCACTTATCATACTGTATTTTGTTGATAGAAAGTTCCACAAGCCCAAAGAACTGTACATTTACCATGAAAAGACAATATCATGTTTCAAAATTGTGATTGAAAAATGCAGTCCACATTTTGAGCAACAAAATGTGTAATTTCGACTTGCCCAGTGTAATGTTATTCCAACAAACATAGCTCCTGTGTCAATTTATCTTAAATGCGTACATCAGACTTTTTAGACTCATTTTTGTGATGTTGATGTGAACATATTGCATGTGACATTGTAGTTTTAGTGTACAATTTCATCAATTATGTCAGATGTAGGTTAGGATTTTATTTTTCTTTGTGAAAACAAACTTTATTTTGTAAACACCATTTTCATTAGTTTCATGTATTAAAATGCGTCCCATTTCGTTCAAAATGTAAACCTTATAAACGCATAAATAAACAAGTTTGAAAAACAGCTATTGCCTTTATTTATAATTAAGATTGCACTGCCACCAGGTAATTGTCACAAATATGCAACTTTATTTCGACATATCCAGCTTCAGCCCACTAGTTCTCCTTAACATTTTTAAGTGGCCAAGGGGGTTCTACGGACCCTCACAATTTGTTTTCGAGCTGTCCGCTTTATGCATGAGATGTTTTCATCGATTTGTTTTTTTTTTATGTCAGGAAAAAAAAAAATTAAATCGCCCTAAAAATTATTTGGGCCCCGGTAACCCCCCCACCAACACACAAACACACAACACACCTTGGGCACCTAACGGGGAAGTCGGCCGGGAGCATTGTCTTTCAAAAATCAAAACAATCAACAATACGTCTTTTTTTTGCTAAGAATATGCTAATATATGTGACAAAATGGAAGTAAACCAATTATTAGTACAGTACAAATAAACATCGTTATGTGATGTGGAAAACAGGACCAATTTCATAGTGGACCCATATTGTACAAAACTCAATGAGAAATGACGTGTATTTTGCATTATCCCGTGAAAAATAGGGATTGCATAAGGGGTTTGTTACACATTAGGGCTGGTATTTTGAAAGGGAGTACTAAACTTTAGTCCTGGGTTTAAACACGGTTAGTCCTACAAGAGGGACCCTTTTCGTTCAAAATGATGTGAAAGTAAATGTAGGGGGGCCGGAACGGCACATCCATGAGGAATTTTCACCCGTTTACAGCACATCTTTAGAGATGTTGGAAAGAGAACAAAAGTTCCACACATGTAGGACTAACCTGGTTTAAAAACCCATGTTCTAAAGTTGTCTCCCTTTCAGAATAACAGCCTAGGAGGAGTTTTAATTTAAATTTAAAAGGTGGGAATTAGGTCTTTATACAAACTATTCCACCCTTAAGGGTGGTATGGGGTCTGAAGCAGTGAACTTTGAAATGATTTTTCTTACATTTTACTAAATAGTGGTATATAATGTTATATATTCATATTTGTAGCCACGTCACAAAGTTTTGAAAAATCATGAAAAATTTGTGTCGCTATGGTGGCCATGGTAACCCCGTAAGGCCATCTGATTGCTAAACCATAGAAACGAATGTAACTAAATAACTAAACATTGCTACTGGGACGAAATGGGTGACATATGCCGGGAGGAGGTAAATCCGGAGTGAACCATGAAGCGGATTTTTATACGTTGCTGGCAACGACAATCGACCAATCGATAATTGCATGGCGTTCTTTGAATTGGAACACAATTTTGAAAATCGGCCTTATGTTCATTCGGGCCTATATGTGCTTAATAGGTTGTGCCAAATTCATGTTCATAGCATGTAGCGTTTTTCTAGTTACGTTCGTTCTTCAGTTGGATGTTTGGTATTTTAACGAAACGAGTAATAGGCATCAAACATTTAGACAAAATTGAGGGGCAGCTTTTGATGTGAAATATGAATTGTTTTTTTCAATTTCATTTTATAATGAATTATCATAATTATTAATGAAAGAATAATCGAAATAGGTGAATCCATGTCCTGTAATTAATTTTAAAATAATTTTCTAAACTATCGCAGGGGAGAAAGTGAAAAAACAATAAAATACATTAAAAATCACTGAACCAGTGACATTTAACAACTTTAAATTATGGAAAGGATAATATAAGTATTTATATACTTTCAACAGCCCAAAATAAAGTGTTAATAGTTCATAAATAATATCGTTTAAAACTTCTTAAATATCAAACTCTTGAAATTTTTCACATGATAAATATAGCGAGATGATGCATTTTGGCAAATTTCGCCGTACACTAATGAATTTGATCAGCCATATCTCGTTAACCGAATGTCCGATTGCGATCAAATAAAAAGCATTTTGTAAAGATTACCGTCTAAAATTTAGCCATGCATATCTCTTGTCTGGATATATTAGACTCAATTTTTATCAGATTCAGACCCCATACCCCCCCCCCCCCCCTTAATAAAACATTCACAAAGAAGGGTGTTGTCAGAGATGTGTGTCTTGTTAAAACTGGTTGTAGTGGTATTTAGGGGTCATTTGGAGTATGGTTTGTCCATAGAAGAAAGATTAGATAGTAAACAAATTGCTCAGAATATTTTTATGGGTGTATCATCTGAGTGTTCAGGATGGTAGAGGTCAAAATTCTCTTTAGCTGTTCACAACTGTTACTACCTTTTTGCGATACTAAAACTAAATTTTGTATGAGTAAGTAGAGGACGAAGTGTGATCGGTCACCCACCTTTAATATAATGGGTATTAACCAATTTGAACCTCCTCAGAGGTATCTTTAAGAAGGGGGGGACACTGGGAGTGTAAGGTGGTGATTAGGTCACTGTATATAAACGACTCCCCCTTAATAAACATTCACAAAGGAAGGGTTTTTTGTTTTCTAGAGATGTGTAGTATTTTAAAGGGGTGTAGTGTACCGGGGTCATTTTGAGAGATTGGTTAAAAATATCTTTGTTATAGAACCAGACATTAACAAATGCTCAGAATAATTTTTAGAGGTGGATGGATGTGTTCAGGGTAGAGGTTCAAAAAGCTCTTTAGCGGTTGACAAAAAACTGTTCTACCTTTCGGCCATTAATTGCGCCCTCTGTGTCGATTACGTACAGACCCCGCAGTATCGATGATATTCATGCTCTCAAGGAAGATGTTCTGGGCCGGCCTACGCTTAATAATTCTGTCTGTTATTTGGGCAAATATGCTTTGTATAAATTTAATCACTAGGATAGCTTCAAAATATGGTGACGAATTTCAAGGTAAGGCAAAAACTGAAGGCGCTATACAAATGGCCGTTTCGTGTTCCTATAGATGAAACAGGTGTGTTGTATCATTTCGGTCATGGTTGGAAGCGTTGTTGTGTTTCCCCCACAGAAATAAATGTGCTTTTACCGAATGTTTAGTTAATGCTGCCTTCCAGTGGCGTAAATTCTTTTTGACATTGGGGGGGATGGGGGTGATGAAAAATTATGAAATGCACATTGTTTGCGCGAAGCGCGCAAAAAAAATTGCCATTCGAAGCTAAAATCTATTAACGATTATAACCAAAAAATGCGCGCGAAGCGCGCAGGCCCTTCCCATTTTTAACTATTATGGTAAATATGAGTAGTTTGGGTCAAAAACAAATGAATGGGCAGCAAATTGGGGGGGAGATCGTTGACATCCCCCCATCAAAATATGGGGGGGTATATCCCCCCATCCCCCCCCGGGATTACGCCTATGCTTCCTTCATCTCCATATCAGAGGGAACGTAGTTATAAGAGGTGGATGTTGCTTAATAGGCTTAAAATTGTCTAAACTTGAGTTTATTATAACTTGGTAGAGTAAGATAGTGACTTCTATCTGTGAGGGCAGAGTCAAATGTTACCGTCAAGCTAGTCGGCTGGCCACAAGTACAGCGAAAATTGTTGGAAGGGTCTTTCCCCACAATGGAGCTTGCGCTGTCCACCTTTCAGTTCAAATCTATGATGAAAGTCAGGCTCATGTTTATATGCATATAACATATTATGCTGATACATAAACAGGACTTTTTGGTGGCAGAAAAACTCAGTGTAATGATTTGAGGAAGTCTTTAAAAATTTGGTGGGATTTCAAAACCTCAGAACCCCGCTTTTCAAAACTTTAAAGTTCGTCACTTGTAATCTATGTTCTAACCCAATACTCTCCAAATCATATAGACTAAACTTATGCGCAGCAATAAGTCCTTGTTTTATAATAAATTCAGTTATTTTTTTTTTTTTTTTAAACTTTTTATTTCAAAAGCGTGTGTGACAGTCATGAGGTCCAGTGCAGTGGCCGTAACCAGTGGGGGGGGGGGGGGAAGCTGCCCCCGACACCAAAAAAATCGGGAGAGGAGCAAAAAGGATGGGAAGGGAAAAAAAGGGAAGATGGAAGAGAAAAGAGGAAGTAACCCCCCCCCCCGCTCTTGACTTTGATCCGACTGGAAAAAAATAAGGGTCTTACGCGCGAGACGTAGCGAGCCGGAATAATTGGCGAATGAAAAATGGGAAACTTTTGAGTCTGGCACCCCCCCCCCGGAGCTCAGGTATGGTTACGCCCCGTCACACTGACCAGCTATTGAGGTCAAGCGATTTTATTACTTCTCGTGTACCTCCGACTAATGATAGTGATCAAAACTATGACAGTGGTCATCTGATAAATGCGAACGGCTGACTCAAAGATTCAAAATAATTTTTGTGTATTAATTATAAATAGTCTACTAGAACTAAAGATACTCACCTGAAATGCTCAATTCCAAAGTTGACCGTGAGATGAATCGAATTTTCGTTTGATGCGTTAGCATTGCGTGTTAGTAGAATTAGTGCCATAGGCATAGGATTTACGGTGTTATAACAAAAATTCCGGATCGGGAATTTCGAACAAAGTTATGATTTTCTTAGCTATAGAGGACTTGATTGGGCTCTTCTTAGCTGTTTACACAGTGATTAGTAATCCCTGGTTAAAAATATTTCTGGTTTTAATCACTGTTAAAAAAAATATCCTGGACCAGCATTACGATATGCCCAAAAACATTTTGTTTGAAATATGAGCGCGCCCTCTGGGAAAATCTCTGGTCGGCCTTTAAAGTGATACTGAATTACTGTATCATGCTCCAGCGGAATTGTCATTATTTGGGACAAAAAAGCAATTCTCAAATAATTGTAATGTGGCTTTAATCGAGGCTGCACCCCGGCTGTGAAAATGTGGAAACTTTAAAGGCAAAGAGGTATTCCTCCCCCTTGACGTTACCCTGTTGCACGTGCAAGATTAGGGAAGGCCTCGACATACTTGCAATGGTAAGGTTCAGACAACACACAACAGTTCTTGCTCGAAATGAATGGTCAAATAGGGCAATGATTACACATGATAGTCGATCACTCATCTCCCCGCCCTCATGTTTTACATTCGTTACCAGTGTGCAGCACTTCAACATACACATGGTGTGAAATCTTCGGAGCATCATTAGATTAAAAGGGAAAGCTTTTTTTTTTTAAATTATTGGGGAAATAGTTTCTTATTCGGCGTAGTTCAAAACAAAATTTTTCTAATTCCCATGTAAGTATTGGTGCATTCTTATCAACGGCAAGTCACTTTTAAATAGTAATACATTAATTTATTAATAAAATATCGGGAATCATCGAAAAGATTTGATTGTGAAGCATTATTAAAATAAAGTGTTTGTGTGTGTACTTCTTGCCAAGAAAACAAGAATGTGAAAAAAGTTAATATGTAATTTAATCACTATGCTTTACAATGATATTCGAAAATGATTGCAGGGTACCTACTCAACAAGCATTTTACAATTAGGGCATGCACCTGCACAACAAAAAAATTAATTGTTTCAAAAATAGATAGGATAAAAACAAATCCAATTTCTAAAAGTTAAAAGATACTAGAGGAAAATGTGCCTTTGGCAAGGCACAGAGTTACCCGAAGCCAAAACTGTTGACACTGTCGATTGCCATTTGACGTGGTTTAAATTTGACTTGTCGACCTGTGGACCCCTGGACGTAGGTCGGAGGAAGAGGTCACCGTAAAATTTGTGATTGTCAATATTACATTTTACACTGTTATTTTGCAATTTGACGTTTTTAACCCTTTTTATCTTTGACCCCTTGAACGGGTATGTCGTACGACAGGTCACCTTTGGCACTTTGACTTATCTCAAAGACCAAACATGTTGACACTGTTAGAGGTGTGCCAGGGGGCTTTCCAAGGAATGTGCTCAAGAATACAAGAGTATACCACCATTTGAAGCTGATCCTTTCAGCGAAAAACAACTGTAAAAGGTGAGAGGAAAGTGTCGGAGAGGATTCCAGGGAAAGCTCAAAATTCTGAAAACCTTAAACTGATCCACAGATAGACGCATTACGCAAGGAAGGCATGGGTCTACCATGCGAAAGCTTCTAGGGGATCCAACAGAACCGCCACAGCAGCCAAATGTTAACCAACCAAGTTGCCTAACACTGCTTTTAAATGGCAAGGGACGAAGTAATAGGTACATCGTTTTTCGAAAAAGTGGGGGGGGGGGGGCAAGTTTGCAACCTTCGAAAAATGACAAAAAAAGATATAGGCCCAATAAAGGTCCAGAAGGTTTAATTGTTAATTTACTAAAATATTATAAATAATTAGTTATTGCATTTTGTTTTTAATTCTAAAGTTTATTCAATTCTATTAAGAATACTATTTTTGTAATTAAAAACAAATCTGTAAATGGTCACTTTTACCCCAAATTAATTATTTTGTAATTCTCTTAAATATTACTGCTTGTAAAAACATGACAACAAATTGAAAGTAAGATGTCGAAAAAACATATGAACATAAGAAATGTCTTTATCTGTGTGATGTGTACACTCGATCAACCATAACATTGAAATGAGATTTTCACCATAAAAAGTAAAAATACTCCTGAAAGTAGTGAGATTGCAGACATTAGAAAACGCAAGTGATATCGTAAAGCAAACTGAGCATGTTCCCCCCTTAAAGCGGCACTGGACATTTTCACAAAATATGAAATTCTTTTATTCATTTGCTCTCAAATTGTAGTCTGGCCATTGGAAGAAAGGATATTTTACCACATAAAAATACCATACCCAAAACAGTAGGGCCATTGATATGAGGCTAAAGGAAAACCAGGTAATTTGTAGGCCAACTTTTAAGTTTTCCATAACTTTAATCAACAAATGGGTAATATTACATGATATTTTTGACTCGTACTCATTGAGATTAAAACCACAAAGGTTTATAGAACGAAAAACAGTGTGCATAGCGTGTGGAAAAATGCATACGGCGCGCGTGTCTTGTGTTAAACGCCTTTTCGTCGTCTGCTGATTAAACGTCGCCGGCGACGCTAAATTATAAAATCGTTCTGTTACCATAAGAAGTGATTGGTCTAATATTTCGGGTGTGAGGCTTTTGTATATAAAAGCCTTAAACCATGCCAAAAATAGATTTTGAAAAATCTTGAGGGCGCACTATTTTCCAAGGTGCCAGTGTCTCTTTAAATCCAGAGAGAGAAAAAGTTTTTTTAAGCAAAGTCCAACCCCTTAAACAGTCTGTGACGGGGTTTAGATGGTCGCCTTTTGGAAAAGAAAGATTTGAAAGTAACTATCCTTGTATGAACTTGGTGAGAATCTTCCATCTGAAGCTGACGCTCATGGGTGATGCTGAATGGTGATGTCTCAACAATTTGAGAACAGAATCGGCCGATTAAGGTTTCCTTGAGACGTGGGGCTACATGGAAGCAGATCAAGACGCTGGATGTGTGTGGAACAGCACCACGACAATGGACATTTTGATCTGTGCCATGTTAACGGAAAACAGTTCAGACAAGGATTGAGCTTCAAGTAAAGCAGCAAACATCTTGGCTGGATATTTTGAGTACACTGTGTTTGATTTCCGATAAGAAGCAAAAAGGCTTCATGGTAAGAGTTTCCACCGGGCTAGTAATACGGGGAGGTTGCCGGTTCGAGTGCGGCCCAAGCGCACATGACTAATAATCCTTGTCTACCTTGTTACTAAGCTAGTCAAATTTCAAAACAATATAAATCGTATATGTAACTATTCGCTTTCTGATGCTATCCAAGACGAAACTAGACACCTTTCGGACTACCACATAAAATTGAGATATATATCCTCCTCTACCAACCGGGTTTGTAGCTTAAAGCGACACAATGGCATTATGAACAAATTCCAAGATCTGATGAATGGACTAACAGTAACAGCAGAATCAGTTATCACAAATTTGAATACAATTTGGATGTTTACATCTGTAAAACGGTAATATAGCAAGGGAATTGTGCACGTTCGTGGCAATTCATTCCACGGAAAATCAAGTCCAGAGTTTACAGGTGTTTACAGTGTTTACCATGTTTGATACAATTCAAGAAAGATTTCAAACGTGACTGAATTGTATTAAGATATTGATATGACAGTCAAAGGTGGATTTTGAGATTATGGCACATGTTACATAGCCTTGATCTGTGAACTGATGACTGCATGCGTTTCAAGCTTGATAAAATGCCGGGAGGCTTGATAAAATGCCGTCATAGCTTCCACCGTAAACGAAATTGAAAGATTTCTTCTTAAAGATAAAGAAATGTGTTAGAGATTTACAGGTTAGAGGAATCTTCTAGAGAATTCCAAGACGGGGACCGCTAGTTCGATCAGATGATCCGCAATGTCTTTGTTCTGGTTAAGTTATGTGATTTCTGTGTCTTGTCAAATAGTTGTGGAAAAATCCAGACGTTTCTAAATAGTTATTAAAGATGAATGGCAGATCGTTATGGTATATCTTATAATGAATGTGCCCCAATTTCAAGAGTAGTTTAAAACAATCATTACAGTAAAATGTTATAGTCAACAAAAATTGGTCCAGTGTGATTTTTATAGTGACTCCTAGAAATTATTCTTATTGCTCTTTTTGGAGTTTGACAATTTTATCTAGATAGGGATTTACAAATGTTCCCAGATAATTATCCCATTAATTCAAGTAAGGCAAATAAGAGTACAATAGTTGTATGCAATATACGGTCGGGGATGCAGGTTTTTTCAGTTTGGTTTATGACCCAATATTTCTTAGCAATTGGGGTTTTGGAAACACAATCTTGTGCTGTTTCCCAAGTGGGACACTATCGATAAGCACCAAGGAGTAAATGTTTACTCTATCCCAGAGTATTACCTCAAATTACATTAGCGTCATGTACATCAAATTTTTTTGATACCTGGAGGAGTTCCTAGTATCAATGTAATTGATACACCCACACACACGCAACCCAACACAAAATATATTATATATATATATATATATATTATATAACGAGAGTCAAGATCAATTGGCTGAAGAGGGATTCGACCGGCGACCTTGGAGTGCGAGACCAGTGCTCTTGTTCTTACTTTCATTAGTTATAATTGTCCTTCAATCAGCGTGCATATCAAATATAGCCAGTAATGTACAAACCCGGTGCCATCGGGTCTGTTCTTGGAGTTTATTATATATTATATATATATAGATGAATATATAGATACATATATATTATAAATTATAAAGTATAGACCTCTGGAAAGCAACCGGTAATCTGAGTTTCACGGTATACCTCACTTATGATCACTGGGTACCGACTTCAGACGGGATGATGACTCACGTAGTGTCTTAACCCTCGTATTACAAAGCCTTTTTTTTGTAACACGGTTACAAGGGGGGGGTGGGGTGGGTACAACCCCCCTCGTAGAATTTTTATAACGCACCCGATGCTTTAGATTTTGATGATACCAGTGGATAGCTATGGTCCTACTCTTCCATTGATACAAAAATCAAGTACTAAATACCTAGTATTGCGTCACCAAGGACGTCATCAAGTCCGCGAGTCGGACAAAATTGGACATTTTCACAGAAAATAGGCGAAAATCCAATTTTGCGCTACCAAAACGAGGAATATCGGATTTCATCGCGGTTTTAAGCTCTATAATGATTGGCAATTGGCTAGATTTGATCTAGAGTTTTTTTTAGTTTTTAGGCCTACTTGCATAAGAGTTTAAAAAAATCCATCATAAACTCTTGGGTGGCAACCAACCACCCACCCCCTTACCCTCGACTTTGACGGCATACCCTAACCCGGTGAAGGTACTACCTTCAAATTTTTTTCGCTTAAAATGACAGGAAAGGATGAGAGAACTATTACCTAGAAGCTTTACGATTTTTAGCGTTTAGCGCATCGGAGGCGGAAAGTTCGGTAAGGGGGGGGGGTGGTAACCACCCCCCCCACCCCCCCCCCCCCTTGGGTAAGACGAGGTGTTTAACCAGAGCATGTATGTATACATGTTATGTTGTCACGACTGAGGCATTTCCACACTGTCTGTTCTTTTTCAAATAGTCGAGAGTGCTCAACCCAACTACGCGTAGGGGGCGGCGTAATAACACATGAGTAAACCAGTATTATTTACAGCGTGACTTATTTTCTTTTTTGGGGGGGGAATTAAGAGTGCTCAATCCCTACAGGAGAGCGTAAAATAACTTTACAAAGTATGACCTCTGGAAAGGCAAACCGTACTCTGCGGTTTCCCGGTTTTGATAACCTCATTACGATCATGGGTACCGACTCTTCAGACGGATGATGATCAATCGTGTTTAAACGTAGACATGTAGTAATACATGCCATGGTGTCACGACTGAGGACATTTCCAGCATGTCTGTACCTTTCCAAATACGAGGATTGCTCAAACCATACGAGTAGTGGGGCGTCTAATATTAACATAATAGTAAACAGTCTTATTACAGGTGAACTATCTTTGGAATTAAGAGGCTCAATCCCATATTACAGGGGAGCGTAAAATAAATTACAAAGTATAGACCTCTGGACAGGCAACCCGTACGCTGAGTTTCACGGATCCCCTCAATGACGATCACGGGTACGATCTTCAGACGGATGTGACTCACAGTCGTGTTTAACAGTAGACGGATGTATATACATCCCGTGATGTCACGACTGAGGCATTCCAGCACTTGTCTGTTCTTTTCCCAACTAGTCGGCGAGTGCTCAACACACTAACGAGTTGGGGGCGCTACGTCGTCGTATATACATCATACATCATTTACCGGTGAGATCTTGGGAAATTAAGAGTGCTCAATCCCGTAAGGAAAGCGTTGTAAAACCAAATTACAAAGTATAGACCTTCTGGTAAAGGGCAAACGTTACTCTGAGTTTCACGGATCCTCACTTACGGTCACTGGGTACCGATCTTCAGAGGATGATGAACTCACAGTAGGGTTTCCCGTCGACATGTATGTAGAACATGCATGGTGTCACGACTGGGCATTTCCAGCTGTCTGTACTTTTCAAATAGTTCGAGAGGCTCAACTACTACGAGTTAGTGGGGGCGTATATAGGACCACTAAGAGCAAAACCTCATCTGTGCATTTTCGGAGTAACAATGACAAAACGACCTGTTGGCGATATTGTGGTTCTGCAAGTATTGCACAAGACTTACAATAGATCTTACGTACTTTTTTTAAACATCACTCATCATTTCAACAAAACTGGATTGACCAAACCTGGGACTATAGGTTGTTTGTCCATGTTACGAGGGTTGCACATATGGGTTTTGACATTTGACTGTAAATTACATATGAGGTGGTCCTGCCGCGGACGATATATATATATTTTTCAAAACAGGGCTGTGTGTATTAATATATTATATATATATATATATTATATATATAGGTATAGAGATAACTATATATAATATATATATATATATAGATTGTGGATGTGTGTGGATTTGTATAGCTATACTCAAATCATGCAGACAGACCGTTTCGAACTTTGTGGTCTCATCAGGAGAACGAGCTAATCAATACCAAAAATGAAGTGTATCAATGACCCGTTAAGCAACTGACCCACTCCAGCCGAGAAGATATGAGATGATAATAGATAGAGCGAGAAGAGAGAGTGATATATATATATATATATATAGTATTATATATATATATATATATAATATAGATTATTGTTCACTATAGAATTGCCCAATCCAGACCCTATATCATCCCTGGTACGTGGTATTAATTCTAATCATTTAGCGCAATATTAACTAATTCGTGTGATAAGCATTCATGCACTTTCACACAAACAAAGGCGTCCTTATATTATGGAAAATCCCAGGGTTATTTTAGTCGATCAGGTCAAAGGTACTTTCATAACGGATCTGCCTAGAACGGTAAAAATTAAATGACGCCATTTGTGAAGAGAATATGACTCAACATTTTGTGTCCAATTGATAGGATAGCGGGTAATTAATTATTGAATGTTATCTTGTTAATGTAAGCTAGTATTAATGTATAATGTACTCACTTTCTAAACAGAAGTTTACTGGCCTTTATAAATAGTAAAGCAGGGCACTACTAAGTTCGATTCCGCCACTCATTATGACGCCAACAACTGTGCAGAATCGGGCTGAAGTTCAGCATTTACGTGGCGTGATCTGCCAAAATTACAGGGAGCGCGAATTGGAGATACCGACCCAATGTTGCACATTGAGTCGATAGGTCCCGGTTGAGAGAAAAAGACCTCAAACAATGTTGTTAATCCGTTTAAAAAGTTACATATTATCCAACATCAATTCCATTGACAATAGTTAGAGCATATTGCGGCGCAAATGTTCAAGAAAGGACCGATTCTTAATGTACATTTTCAGGTGCGGGGTCGAATTCAATGCCTAAATAAATAAAAAGTAACCATATAAAAACCTTCTGTTTGTGGAAAAGATGCACTAACCAGTCTATATTTTGTATGTTTGGTGTGTGATGTGTGTGATTATGTGCTTGATTACTATAGAGTGACGTTGTGTGGGGTGGTTGATTTGTACGTTAGACATGACGTTGTTGGGTTATTTAACGTTGTGGGTGATTAGGGTTTGACGTTGTGGGTTTTTTAACAGAGTTACTATATGTTACTTTAGTCCTTAACGGAATAAATGAAGTATTGATTTCATTCGTTAAGCAGTAGAAAAGAAGCTAGGCCTGGGCGCCATCTCTTGGATAAGAAAATGATTAGTTTAGTAAATAAAAAAAAATGAAAACACTGCAATGCTTTAAAAAATGTCTAAAAAAAAGTGTTTTAAGAGAAAAAATCTTCAGACGGATGATAACTCACAGTCGTGTCTTAACCAGTAGACATGTATGTATATACATGCCATGGTGTCACGACTGAGTCATTTCCCACACTTGTCTGTACTTTTCCAAATAGTTCGAGAGTGCTCACCTACTAACGCGTAGTGTGGGCGTAATATAGGACAATAGAGCACAACCTCATATGTGCATTTTCGGTAACACTGACCAAACGACTTTTGGCGATATTGTTGTTCTGCAAAGTATTGCAAAATCCTTAAAATCGATCTTACGTATTATTTTTTTAAACACACCCATCATTTCCATTCCACCAACTTGTTGACCAATCACTGGACAATAGGTTGGTTGTCCATGTTTAACCGAGGTTGCACATATGAGGTTTTGCATTTGACCTTTCAATTACATATTAGGTTTTTTCCGCCAAGCGACGATATATATATATATTTTCAAACAGGGCTGTGTGTATTAATATATTATATATATATATATATTATATATATAGGTATAGAGATAACTATATATAATATATATATATATATAGATTGTGGATGTGTGTGGATTTGTATAGCTATACTCAAATCATGCAGACAGACCGTTTCGAACTTTGTGGTCTCATCAGGAGAACGAGCTAATCAATACCAAAAATGAAGTGTATCAATGACCCGTTAAGCAACTGACCCACTCCAGCCGAGAAGATATGAGATGATAATAGATAGAGCGAGAAGAGAGAGTGATATATATATATATATATATAGTATTATATATATATATATATATAATATAGATTATTGTTCACTATAGAATTGCCCCTCCAGACCCTATTATCATACCCTGGTACTGTTATAATTATAATACATTTAGCGCAATATTAACTAATTCGTGTGATAAGCATTCATGCACTCACACAAACAACTGCGTCCTTCTATTATGGAAAATCCCAGGGTTATTTTAGTCGATCAGGTCAAAGGTTATCTTTCACTAACGGATCTGCCTAGCAAGGTAAAAATTACATGACGCCATTTTGTGAAGAGAATATGACTCAACATTTTGTGTCCAATTGATAGAATAGCCGGTAATTAATATTGAATGTATCTTGTTTAATTGTAAGCTAGTATAATGTATTAATGTATCACTTTCTAAACAGATAGTTTTACTGGCCTTTACTAAAATAGTAAGCAGGGCCTACTAAGTTCGATTCCGCTACTCATATGACGCCAACAATATGTGCAGGATGAAGTTCAGCATTCTTACAGTGGCGTGATATGCCAAAAATACAGGGAGCGCGAATTGGAGATACCGACCCAATGTTGCACATTGAGTCGATAGGTCCCGGTATGAGAAAAAGACCTCAAACAATGTTGTTACCCGTTTAAAAACGTACATATTATCCAACATCAATTCCATTTACAATCGTTTAGAGCATATTGTGCGCAAATGTTTCAAGGAAATGACCGATTCTTAATGTACATTTTCAGCTGCGGTCGAATTCAATGCAATCAATAAACTACGTTAACCCTATAAAACCATTCTGTGTCGGAAAAAAGATGGCACTAACCAGTCCTATATTTTGTATGTTTTGGTGTGTGATTGTGTGTGCTTATGTGCTTGTGTACTTACTAGAGTGACGTTGTGGGGTGATTTGTACGTAGACATGAACGTTGTGGGGTTATTTAACGTTGTGGGGTGATTCTGTCTTGACTTTGTGGGTGTTTTAACAGAGTTACTATGTTACTTTATGTCCTATAACGGAATAAACTGTAAGTATTGAAGTTTATTCCGTAAGAGTAGAAAAGAAGATAGGCCTGTGGCGCAATCCTCTTGGCTAAGAAAAATGATTAGTTTAGTAAAAAAATGAAAACAACTGAAAATGCTTTAAAAATGTCTAAAAAAGTGTTTTAAGAGAAAAAATCGTTACTATATAGTAACGAAATTCGTTACTATAACGAAAGAGTGTTTTATTAAGAAAAAAATAGAAAAATGACTTTTTAAGACCTTTTTTTAGTAAAAACCACACAATGTAGCTTTTGTAAGTTTGTGTGTGTGTGTGTACAAAGCTCGAACCGAGGACACACACCAGACTTTTCATTATGTAATCGAGGACTTCATTGCAACCGAGCACGTCCTCGTTCGCAATGATGTTAAATATCTTATGTATTGCTTTATTTCGTTAATATTTAATTTCTTTGAGACAGACCATCACTTACTCAAATTTCTTAGAGACTGCTCGTCACCCAAATATTCTTAATTGAATAAATCTCAATAACATACTTATTGGGTGTATTAAATTCAACACTTAAGCGCTGTCTTGTGCACTCCCGCTGGTGTAGGGGGATCATGTGCACCCCCTTCTGAAAACCACTTTGCCAATGGATTTTTTTAATCAAAACTGTCACTGATAGGTACATCAACACGACCACATGGCAGAAAAAAATGCTTGTCCAAATAGCTAAAACTCAAATGTAGTCCTTCCTATAGAAAATCATAACTTCGTTATAAAATTCCGGATCCGGAATTTTTGTTATACCCATTATCCTATGGCACTGTTATATACGTACTATACATAAATGTTGACCACATGAAAACGAGAGATCCGATTCATCTGAAGCTTTGGAATTAAGCATTTTAGGTGACTAACTTTAGTTCTAGTCGGCTATTTCTATATTAATACACAAACAAAGTATATTATATTTCAAAATCTCTGAGTCAGCCTTAGGTTTTAACACTTAAAGGGACATGGCATGAAAAAATTGACTTAATGAAAAGGACCGTTACTGAAATCACTTCCACGAGTTTGAAAACAATTTGGATGTTTACATCTGTAAAAACAGTAAAAACAGGAAGAGTTCCAGGGGGAGGTGGCAGTTTGTGGCAATTTCTGGAACAAGGATGCTGACATTACTGCCAGCATTTACCAAACTTGAAAAGTATGTTATCATCAGCTCACAGACCATTGCTATTGTATATGCGCTAATCCCGGCTAATCCATCTTTCACTTGCCAGATCAACATCTTACTACAAGCCTAAAGTACAATGCCTAAATCCGGGTCTGAATGCTTTGAATTGTGGCGCAAAACATGCTAGATACACTGTAAATTCCGTCAGGTATGTCAACACCTTGCTTTTCTGTTCCAGAAATTGCCACAAACTGCCACCCCCGGGACTCTTCCTGTTTTTACTGTTTACAGAATGTAACATCCAAATCGTTTTCAAACTCGTGGAAGTGATTTTAGTAAGGGTCCTTTTCATTATGTCATTTTTTTTCATGCCATTATGTCCCTTTACGTGGACCAAGGGTCCTTCCTACTACTTCCGTTGATGTACAAGGGGGGGGGGGGGGGTTCCATGGAACTCCCCCTTCCTATTGAAACCACTTCCCGAAGGAACTTTTGCACGAAATTTATACCACATATGCAAGGTCATAAGACAATAACAATTAAGTCAATGAAAATTAGAATTCATAAAGAAACTTAAAATTAGGGGAAAATCATTATTTTTTTTTGCAATGCAAAAAAAAAAGGGAACACAAATTAACACGGCCTCGTTTTCCCTCCACAAAAGATATATGTGAAATGACCAAACGTGTTAATATGTGTTCTAAAGGGTCCAATCTACCTATACTGAACACAATTAATGTCATTTTTTTAATGTCATATTTTTTGTAGGTTTGCAATTTTCGGCCTTGTAACTTTCCCATTGTTTATACAGTGGGCGTGATAGTATGGCAAAATCAAAGTGATGATCGCTATCAGCATATAAAGGGTTAACTGATTTTTATATTAAATGTGTTTTAATATTACATCTTATTATGTAAATACTTACTGCACTCCCTTGGTGACAAGGGGGGGGGGGGGGGTGGGTCGCGAGGGGCCACCCAACCTAATTATCTAATTACCGGGGTGATAGATTTTAAATTTTGTTCATGAAAAGATATGTATCCAAACGTTACACATTACAAAAAAAATAGTCGGAAAAAGTATATCGTTCGTCGTAAAACTGGCAAAATGTAGTTTGCGGGTCCCTAGGACTCCCCCCCCCCCGTCCACTTAAGTGTTATTAACCTGGTTAACCTTGCTGTGCATGTATGGAGCTTATTTATTGTGCTCTGATCACTGGTATATGACAGACAATTGCCACCATTGCATTGACAAGTTCATGTCAATGTGGTCCCTATACGCAAAACACACAGTCCAGCTTTCAGTGTAAAGTGCACAGTTGCCAGCCATTAAAAAGTTTTGAGACCATCCTGTGCTTAAAAAGAAGTATGTTTCACTATATATAACTTTGTTATTTCTATTATGTATCCAACCACCATTTGTCTTTCTTATCATCATGAAAGTAACCAGCTTTTTTTCAGTGCATGGGCAGAGGGGGTAACATATATTTTCAGGGGGGCAAGCATCATGGGCGGATCCAGCATTTCTAAATAGAGGGGGCGCCAAATCTTCCGGCGAGCAGCGAGCCGGATAGACCCAAATTTTTTCCCAGTCGCATCGAAAATTCTGCAGAACACGGGGGTGGGGGGGGGGGGGTGGGGGGGGGGGGGGGTGGGGGGGGGGGGGGGCGTGTTCCGTAAAAGACGTAACATAGTGAAGGGTTGGGGGGGTTGTGTTGGGTGGGGGGTAGGGGGGGCGTTGTTCGTAAAAAGACGTAAATAGAAATTGACCTTTTTTTTTAACCATTTGAGCCATTTTTATTTTACCCTATAAAACTCCAAACCAATGGTCATAGATGGTACAAACTATACATTGTTGGAATCCTTAGGACTAGATGGACAATATGCATACATTCAACATGATTGGAGCAGTTTAATCTTTACCCCTGTGTAAACTTAAATTGGCCCTATTGAAAAAGTGTACCTAAATTTTAAGAGTACTACCTACCTAGCATAATTTGATGTAGAGGGTCCATACTATAACTTCTATAGAGGTGTCAAACCTTTTCTGTAGTGGGAGGTACAATTTGAGAGTACTACTGTAGCGTTGATATAGGGGTCCATACTAACTACCAAAGGTGTCAAACCTTTTCTGTAGTGAGGTATACCGGTAAACGATGATGTTTGACCTGGGTCCGTGTACTCACTAGTGTTCTTTGATAGATTTACCGGTGTGATATTTTACCGCTTCAGAGGTGGTCTTACGGTATATAGCTCATGCAATCAATGACGAGTGTGCATAGACTGACTTACCTAAAACTACCTGAATCGGTGAAATATCACAACCGTACATAAGACACCGCCAATGGACCCTTCTTTTGCTTACGTCACTGATAGTAGTAGATTATGGTTGTTGTTGATGCTGTTGTTGTCGTCATCTCTGTCGTCGTCGTTGATTGTTCTATTTGCAAAGAAAATCTCGCTATTAATGTTTTTTTTTAATATTTGCCTTTTGTCTTTTTTACAATAGCATGGCAACCATCAAATATGGCAACTAAGGTAGCCGAAGCTTCCATAACTTGTGTCATATGTCTCCGAAGGTTTCGGAAGCCAAGGATCTTGCCATGTCTTCACAGCTTCTGCGAAGACTGCCTTGTAGAGTACACACAATCAGGAACAGAGGTAATGATGTGTCCACTTTGCCAGGAAAAAGTCAAAGTTCCTGATGGTGATGTCACGAAATTTAAGCTTGATTTTAGGCTCCAAAGTCAAGTTGAGGATGCTAATCGCTACGACAAAGAAGCAGGCGTATTATCCGAGGCACCAACATGTAACTGCTGCAGAGATGAAGCTGATGCGATAGCAAAGTGCAAAGAATGTGACCAGATTTTATGCAGATTTGGTATGAAGGCGCACGACAATCTAGCCTGTCTACGCGATCACAGTGTGGTATTGCTTAAAGAGGGTGAAATTCTTACAGGTAAAAAAAAATCATTTAAAGAATAACCTTTACAGTTTTGTGATTATTTGATTCGAGGTAGAACTGTATTTATTTATACGTTGTCATACACGAACAAATAAATACATAGATGATGTATTTCTTCAGTCAGAGGAAAGGTTTACCTACCATATGCTATAACATTCTTATTATATAACAGCGTATCTTCCTTCTCCTTTCACACATTAATTTTAAATTATTATTATTTGCATGCAGTTAGACAACAAGAAAAGTATTTGGACACAGATGAGCTTCCAATTGAGAAACGAGCCATTCTTGTATCCAAAGTGCCTTATCTGAAGTGTTCGGCAGAACGAATACGTGATAGACTTACCATACATTTCCAGAAGACTCGCCACGGTGGGGGTGATGTGGAAGGAGTCATTTATCCTTTGGAAGGCCGACCCCAGGACGCCGTTGTTGTATTTGCCGATAAAAAGAGTAAGCTGAAATAACACTATGAAGTTTAGATAACGCTGTTGGACCACTTGTTGGTGTATGACATGTCAATGCGGCAATTTAGTAGGGACACAGGATGTCATAATGGAAGGAATGTTTCGTATCTTCCCAATGGGCGCAAACCACCAAATTACACCAGGTTTTGAGTAATGGTGGATGTTTTTTGTAAAAATCTAACATCAACTCTAAGCAAATTTGTGTGGCATGGTGCGTAGATATCGTTGATTGTTAAATATTAATATGAAAATGAATAGTGTAAAAAATATTCTATTTTTGGAAAATTTAACAAGAAAATATGGCCTTCGGAAGATCCCGTGCTTGGTTGTTGCTATGTTGTTTACGTCTCGCGTAGAAGTTGTAGCGCTATTCATATAGCCTGTATCGGTATCAAATTGCTTTTTTAAAATATCCATCGAAATATCTTCAAAATATCAAATATGGTGTAGGTTAGGGTTGAAACTGGTCTTATTTAATAGGTATTTTAACGTGTATTTCAACGGGAGTAGGCCTATTATATGGTGATGTGCACCAAAATACCAATGTAGGATGCGGTATTTTTAGCATAACCAATCCTAGTATATCCCATACTGATGTATCACTAAACTTACAGCCCAACGCAATGCGCGGCACGAGATGCTCTATACTGGGTACAGCTGCAATTGAGACGATCGAGGTGAAATGGACGAGCGCTGCGAAAATCGTTCAAATTTGCTGTCCAATGCAATTTAATTGAAAACAGACCAGTCTACCCTGTCAATCACTGAGATTTATCACTTTTTTATATAGCTAATGTGTTTCAGACATTGTAAGGAGGGTTTACCAGATGTCATGCAAGAAACAGCGCAAAAACAAACAAAACAAAAACAAATCAACAAAATTTTATGAGCCACATTTGACCTTTTATGCTCATCTTATTATGCCTCACATATGACCTTTAAATGTAGTTGTAATATAGTCTTTTCTCATTCTCTCTCGCTCTCTCATATAAAGGCTTGTGAGTCTGTCTTAAAAAGCCACCAATACGTGACAGATTTTAAAACAGAAGTGGCAGTAGAACCACTCCCCAAGGTAAAAGATACATCACCTTTTCATGTTCTTACCAATTAAACTTCCCTTACAAGAAACCCCCAGTCATTTTGATTTGTTGGATTTCAATACCCTAGTTCTACAAAGCCGCCTTGAAACAAATATTTTTTATATGGCCTTCCCATGGCTACTTGCAAATCTTGAATAATGTCTGATAGTATGCCTACGAAGAAAGAAACAGGTTTTAGTCGTAGAGCACATGAAGAAACAGTTTAATTTAAAATTTTAACATTCTTAGAAACTGGATAAATCCAATAATAAGACTTAAGGCTTACGATTTATGTCAAAAGGAGGAGCGGTTACGGTTTCGATTTCTCACCAAACAGGTGAAGTTTTAAAAACCCACCTACAAAACGGTAAACGCCATATAGTCGGTGCTCGACCCATTGCCTTTGCGCAAACGTCCACACAAATTGTTGGGTTTCTATGCAACACTTGACCTGGCTTCCAAATATGGATGATGCCACTTGGCATCTTGGAGCATTTGAGCTTAGGGAAGGGGGTAATTAACAGGGGTAAAATTTGTAAATGTTTCATGTGATTTGAAATATGTATGAAGTGTTATCTTGTCCACTAAGGTTTAAAAAAAGTATAGTTTGCTATACCTGCAACCTTTTGTGTTACACTGCAGACCAAAATTTGTTCAAGGTCATCATGGGCTATTTAATAGTTACACGATTCGATTGTTTCAAATTGGTTTCAAATTGTCGTATGGGATGTTAAAACAGAAAATAAACACTTACCTCATGTCAATCATTGTTAAGGTATCTAACAGAGACCTAAAATGATTAAACCCCCATAGACCCTGTGCACCTTCTCCATTATTTCCCCCCAGTATTTAACCACAATGTCCAACAAGGGTGTAAACCTATATTGACATTAATATCAAACGAATGAAGAAATTTGAGGCCCATTTGAAAAGAATTGTGCATTCTAAATTTGTTTACCCCAGGATGACCTTGAACCCATTTAGACTTGAGTGTAAAAAGTAAAGAAATGTCCGAGATATACAAACTATACTTTTTTAATCCATAGGGGACAGAGGATGAACATGACTATACCCCTTTAACCCATATGAAGCATTTACAAATGTACCCCTGTTAAATTTACCCCCTACCCTATCTTCGAAATTGCTCAAGGTGACAGCAAAGGTGGCATCATCCAGATTTAGATTCAGTTAGGGTCAATCTTGCCTGGAACAACCATCAACATATTTTGTGTGGACTCTTGCGCAAGGTGACACTGCAAGGTTCTTTGGGCGAGCACCGACTAATATAGCCAGTCAAAATAGAAGAATGCTGCCTATAACCCAACACTAATGGCAACAGAATTCAATTGCAACAGAATTGTATTGAGAATACCTTTAAAACAACATATCAAAAGTCTTAAAATCAAAGGGAAGTGGAACATAATTTTAGGGGGGGTAAGGGTTTATTACAGGGGTCAAAATATGAAAAAGTACAAAAAAGCGGCGCGAAAAGTATGCCAAAAAGTGTTCGTTACATTCCAGGATTAAAAAAAGGTATAGTTTGCCATATCTGCAGGTTGTAGTTCAATAGTTATGAGTCAAAATAGGTTTGCAAGTCACACTGGGGGTAAATTTTAGATAGATAGTTCGGTATAAAAATGGTGTCAAATTGGTCTAATGGTCCAGAACCCAAATATACTGGTTGCCACCAGCTGTAATATTCGTTGCATAATTGGAACGCAAAATGGGACTGGGGCTACAGGGGTCCTAGGGGAGGTAACTAGTCATAGCTCTGTAATTCTTCTATAGAAAAGTTCAAACAAAGAATCTATTTACGTATATTATATAGTGGGACAAATTTAACAGTTACAATCAGTTCCGATCAAAATCGGAACATTCTATAAATTTTACCCCAGGATGACCTTGAACTGTTATGAGCCTATTGTGCTAAAACTATAACGCGTAGATAGGGCAAACTATACCTTTTTTAAACCTTAGGAGTAGCCCAATAAATTGGTACATCATTTAAATCAATTCGAACAATTCTAATTTTTTACCCCCGTACAAACGTTGCCCCCTTATTTCTACATGTTCCACTTTTTTTTTTTTTTTTTTTTTAAGGAAAGTATTTGAGCCAGCTCTGAGACATGCAAAAAAGATAAAACTATACACGGACTACAAATTCACCTGGACTGAATAATAATTCGAGCCAGAGAAAATGGGCTAAGTGGGAAAATAAATTGCCTTACATTGATCTTGCGTGCTCTCTCTGCACACTTTTTGTATCGCCTGCCTTAACCCTCGTCTACCTGAGCCATTTTTTGTAACAAAACTCCCGAAGGTTTTTGTGATTTTCGTTACTGAACACCCGATTCCTTTAAATTTGGTACCAATGGATAGCTTAGGGTTTCTTCTTTCCATTGGTACCAAAATAAGTACTAACATCCCCATTATGACGTCAGCATGACGTCATATGTTGAGGAAAGTACGAAAATACTGAATATAGGGTGGAAAATTGATATTTCGCAATTTTAGCGACTCAAACACCTTATTATAGCTCTAAAATGCTCTCATTATATAAAACTAGTCATTTGCCATCAAGTAGAGTCAAAAACCGCATGAAAATCTGATTTTCCTAACCTTTTGGGCGAAAAAGTGAATTTTTCACTGTGTGTGTCTATGGAAATGGCTTTTTTGCTGATATGCGAACTTTATGACGTCATTGTGACGTAATGCTAGGCATGTTGGTACTCAATTTGGTATCAATGGAAAGAGGAGGACCATAGCTATCTATTGGTACCAAAATCAAGTGTCTGTGATGTTCCTGTGTTGTGTTAGGCATGTTGGTACTTCTCTTCCGGAGGGGGGTGGTTACCACCCCCCTATCGATCACTTTGGGATCACCCTGTATCTTACCTATACCCCGGTGGATGTTTGTTTTTGGATTAAAAGGAGCGGAACATGTCAATTGACAATTACATTAAATAACTTGGCACCAAAAAAGGGGGTTTTAGCAAGCCGGGGAAAAAACCTGAAGGGGGGGGTGGTAACCACCCCCCCCCCTTCGGTAGACGAGGGTTAAGGCAGGAAAACACATAGGGATCACTTTGTCCACTGCTGTCTGTTGTTGATGTATGTTGTTGTTGCTGTTGTTGATGTCTGTTGATGTGAAAAAGGGTTAATATTTGCCTGTAATACTTTGATGGATTTAAACAAAACTTGAGTCATGGGTGCATTTTTTTTTTTTTTTTTTTTTTCCACTAGGTTGATTTTGGTAGACTTTTAATATATTATTTTTGGACTATTTCACAGTATATTAACACCAAAATTGTTTCTGTTGCAATTTGTGTGGGGTCAAATCATAAAATTATTGGACTAATAGAGGAACACTTCTCTTCTCCACAACGGGGCGTGGCTCAACGTAGTTATTATTTGGGGAAATAGAGAATCATCAACGCAAAAACACCCAATGCATTAAAAACAGAGTTTGTTCGTCAGTATATACATGCTCGGTGACTGATTATTGGCCCAAAATAATTTCCTTGTGTGTGCAATTCCGATCACCACGGTGATCTGAGGTGGCTTGCGAAATACCTGCAAGGTGCCCTGGCAAATAGTCCACTCTACATAAAGGAAAGTATTTGAGCCAGCTCTGAGACATGCAAAAAAGATAAAACTATACACGGACTACAAATTCACCTGGACTGAATAATAATTCGAGCCAGAGAAAATGGGCTAAGTGGGAAAATAAATTGCCTTACATTGATCTTGCGTGCTCTCTCTGCACACTTTTTGTATCGCCTGCCTTAAGGCAGGAAAACACATAGGGATCACTTTGTCCACTGTTGTCTGTTGTTGATGTATGTTGTTGTTGCTGTTGTTGATGTCTGTTGATGTGAAAAAGGGTTAATATTTGCCTGTAATACTTTGATGGATTTAAACAAAACTTGAGTCATGGGTGCAGCATGGGATCCTACATTTGTTGATGAGGTCAAAGTCACATTCCAAGGTCAAAGGTCATGTGAGGTCGAGTTGTAAGATTGGAACGAAACTTGGTTTATGATATTACATGCACACTCTCATTTATTTATGAGGTCAAATGTCACATATCAAGGTCAAAGGTCATATGAGGCCTATCATTCACAAACCGCTACGGCAGGCGATACTAGCGGTCCGAGGACCGTGATGTATTTTTTCAGTATAGCACGCTATACGGATTAAACATACAGGGTGTCTCAGAAAGAATTACACCCTAACTATAGGCGATCATAACTTCACAAATAAGTATCACATTTGAGAAATTTAAAACGAATCTTAAACCACAATTTTTAACATTGTAATGTAAACATCACTCGATTCGGTTCAGTAGTTTGAAGAAATAAGCGATTATGTAACACATGTCAATGAACACTTCCTTCCAAGTTTGCTCACAATAATGCAGATTTGATGTTACTACCGCTGATTACTCTTGTTATCTGTTTAAGCCGTCTTCTTTTCATTCCCCAAAGAACAGGCCTTGTTTAATATTTTGTGAGTTCAATGCCATTTTGTTCGTTTCATTATAGTAATAAAGAATTACCGTGACAATTATAACAAAAATTCAACAAGAAAAACAAAACATGGTAAATAACAAGAATGATCATCTTTATTAGAAAACAACACCAATACAATCTGTAGAAAATGTGAAATATGTTAGTTGAACTAGGGGGTGGCACTGCATAGAATGAATTGAGAAGTTTAATCAATACCTTAACAGGTGGATAAACTGAACAATAAGATTATTCACAATAGTTTTTATTCAAATTAGACATCTTATTCCAAAAAGATGGTGGATTCTACATTAAATAATAACGGCATGATTTGAGTGCAAATTAAAAATTCCCGTGTTTTAATCTATACTCGTGTTCTATGAAGTACTGGCACGAGACAAGATGGTTGGTCAACATAAATTTTGTCGTCCATACAAAGGGCGTTTGTGGTTTTCAGATATGCCGAAACTGGTCATAACATTACTCTGGTCAGGCAGGAATTTAGATTACGATTCCACAGAAATCCTCCTTGCAAGAAGACAATCTTGAACAATGTTAAGAAGCATCGTGAAACAGGTACAAGTCAAAATTTGAACAAGAGTCGCTGTGGAAGGCGGAGAACCGTCCAAACTTTACAGAACATTGCAGCCATCAGACGGAGTCTTCGTCTAAATCCAAGACAAATTTGCAGACGTAACAATATGCCACACATTCACAGATCAAGCTTAACAGGATTACCCGCTTAGGCCTGAAATTTCACCCTTATAGAATGCAAAGGAGACATTCTCCCAAGCAGAAGACTACCAATGCAGAATAACCTTCTGTCAATGGCTCAACACAAGGCCTGCAAGGTTTTTAACTGAACTTATAGTTGGGGACAAGACAACGTTCAAGATGAACGGATATGTCAGCACATACAATGTGAGGCACTACACAGACCATAATAATCCCCCAAGAGACTTTGAGACTTTAAAGAAATAAAATGAAAAAGAAAATGAAAAAAGTATTGATTATTTCTCACATGTTCTTTCAGTATCACTTTATTACAAAACTTGGAAGGAAGTGTCCATTGACATGCGTTTCATAATCGCTTATTTCTTCAAAACTACTGAACCGAATCGAGTGCTGTTTGCATTAAAATATTGAAAATAATTGTGGTTTAAGATTCTTTTTAAATTTATCAAATGTAACTTTTGAAGTTATGGTCACCAATGGTTAGGGTGTAATTCTTTCTGAGACACCCTGTATTGTCAAAATTATTATCGGTAACCATATATCGGTCGTTAAAGAAAATCTCAGACGTATTTTAGCTATTTCTATCTCTTTACTGTATCTGTGAATATTGTTATTGGGTTATTATGGTCTCTACACAGGTCCTTACACAAGTCCAAGCAGAAATTAGTTCTTTTTATTGGAATCTGGTTCCAAGATTGGAAACGGAAAAGTTAATCGTCACACTTTCCAAGATAGTTGGCAAAACCAATCTCGAAATATCCAAAAACGTCCTCTGGAGAGTGATAGGTACAATTGACCAACTACAAATGATTCAAAATGTCATTGTCAAAGTAGCTGGTTTGACGCACCCATCGCAAACAGGCCAATCGGTTATTGATAGTGGAATTTCTATTACAAATATACCCTTTCTAACGAATGATTCTGAGCAGCTAAGGGAAGAGTTAAAGAAACACCTCGAAATTGAGGGAATCAGCCTGCTTGGAAGTTTGATGTGCCCCATCAAAGGAAATTCGCAAGAAGCAATCGCTCTGTTCACGTCTATTGAAGGTGAGTGTGATTAGGCCACCCCGGACCCCCAAAAATAAACAATGATTTGAAACTACTTGGTACTCTAGGTTGGTAAACGTGAGTAGAAAATAATTTATACCAAGAGGCATCCAGATTGGAAGGCCGAGCTTTCGACACTCTATGTGAATGCAATCATCAGAGCAAACTGAATAGTCATAGTGAGTAGCCAGGCATGTTGGTCGGTATCACCTGGGAAGCAAAGAGGCATTTATACCAGGGCTACCTCGTATTACAGGGTGACCCAATAAAAACTTTACCCAAAATGAAAGTGATGTTTTTTCACTTTTTTTAAATTTGATATCTGTGGAATTTATTTTATCATGAAGAATGGGTAATTGAGCATCTTGCCTCTCAAGATCTGGTCCACTGAACAATAAGTCAGCAAAACAGACTTGTCCACGGAGCATCATTTTTCTTAGGCATCACCTAGGCATGGAAATCCCCAATGCCCGAATCGAGCAGATCGTGTCCTACCCCGCCCTGACACAAGACAGAAAACTGGTATTTAGCACAACGATCTGCTCGATTTGGGCATTGGGAATTTCCATGCCTAAGAAACATGATGCTCCGTGGACAAGTCTGTTTTGCTGACTTATTGTTCAGTGTACCATATTTTGAGAACCACTCAACCAAAATGAGCAAGATGCTCAATTACCCATTCTTTATGATAAAATAAAATCCACAGATATCAAATTAAAAATGGAAAAATATCATTTTCATTTTGGGTAAAGTTTTTATTGGGTCACCTTGTATGGCAAACACGAAAATGTATGATGGCCATTCTGCAGGGGTAGCTTAAGCTAGGGGGCCGTCGCAAAAGATTATACAGGAAGGGGTCAACATTTAAAAGTGGCCCAAGGTTGTTGAATTGCACACCAAATTGTTCGTATGATCACAAGGATTAAAAAACTATGGTTTGTTAATCTTCGACTTACCCTTATGGAGTTATAAGCTGAAAACCGTTATTATAGGTCAACGGTTAAATTTAGCTTCTACAGTGGTCAAATACTAAAAAACGCTTCAATTTCAGTGAAAATGGTCTCATATTGTTTGTAATGTTATCACAATTAAAGAAATAGTTTATACCATCTGCAGTGTGAAATTAAGAAGTTACGAACCTCATCAGTACTACCTCTATACCCCTACGGGATGGGGTAAATGTTGGGTGTAATACATTGTACATTGTCCAAAATATACCCTATTTTCCCTATCTTGCTTTAAGCTACCCCTTCAGAATGGCCATCATATATGGCTCATCCACTATCATGATGTTGCACCTTATATACACCAGTAAACAGAAGGGGAGAGAACAATAAGTGATGATCAAAGGACACAGTAATTAAGTTTCCGGTTCATTGGTAGAGAGGCATCGTTTGAGTAATCTACCCTATTCATGAGGATTTTCCGCTCCTTTGTATTTATTTATTTATTAACCATATTTTCAATCAATTAATCAATCAAATTTATTTCATCTCAACATCAAATATACAATATAGAATATAATTATGCATAATAAACAAAACAAATATGCAATATAGAATATAAATATGCGTGATAAGCAAACAAAAATGTTGATTGATGAGATGAGGACACTGCTATAAAAACGCATAGCGTGGGATTGCAGAGCCCTTGAAACTAAAGGTTACAGTAATAACTATTGAATAAGATGGACGAACATACATTTCCCAGGAACTCTTCTTGGTAAAATCGATAATACAAAATACAATAAATATAGTTTATAAAGGGAAATTTTAATAAAAGAAATTGTATATTGTATGAGCAGATAGTGTGGGAAAATGGTCCTGGATTTAAAACAGACAAATTTGATTGATTGATTGATTGATTGATTGATACGGAGGTTGACAGGGTAACCTACTCAACAGGTTTGCTTTTCAGTAGGGCCCTGTGTACGCATAAAAGTACAATATACATAAAACATATTTTTTTTAAAGTATATGCATCATTAAAATTGAATAATATATAACTACCAACAACATATGACAAAATTGAAACAAATACATAAATTTACATTGTTAAAAAAAATACATAATTTAAGCACTACAGAGTACCACCGAATTGAGTGAGTATAGAATTGTACACAGAAAAATATGTAAACTTCACATGTCTTGAGAGCACAAATCCCCACAACAATCAATTAGAAGGATCCACATGAACTAAAATTGATAATTTGTCCTTATTGAAGTTGTAGAGTTGATGTACAAATCTTCCACGAGATTCCTTTCAGTCCAATTAGTGTTTCTGTCCAGAATTTTAGTCTTGTCCCAGTCTATGTTATGTTGATCGTTCCACACATGCTCGGCGATGGCCGATTTTTGTGTGTTGCCCGTCTGAATCGCTTTCTAGTGTTCATCGGTTCTCTTTTTCAATGATCTGCCGGTTTCACCAATGTACACTTTGTCATGTAATCCACAAGGAATAAAGTAGATAACTCCAGGTTGGAGTTCCTTGGGAACAGGGTCTAACTATATTAGAGTAGGTGAATGATTACATAATGAGTCCCCACTACCCAGGTGAAGTGAATCCTTTTGTTGGGACATATAAAAGGCCAGACGTCTGTTGTTTGTTCCTTTTCCTTGCTCCAAGCCTGTCTGCAACGAACCCAGGTTTTTTGTTTGTTTTCAGAGTTGGTTGTTTATACCTTTACAAGAAAAAGTGACGCAGAGATTCCCTAGGCTATGCCTCGTCCAACGGCATTGTCAATACGCCGAAGAGTGCTTGCACACCGACGGGAAGGGTACAAAGAAGCCAAAGTCGCTGATTTCCTCGGGATATCGCATAGTACGGTCTGTAAAATCCTCAGACATCTTCTAGAGGAGGGTCATTTGAGGCCACGAACATTTCCAGGACGATCACGATTGACTACGAGACGAGATGATCGCCGACTGCTGAAAATCTGTGCCGTAGAAGGAGTGGAGCAGATACCATGGCGTGCTTGCTCCCCTGGTGACTCCTATGCCTTAGGCCGAGCCATCAATGACATGGACAATCTTCCTCAAACTCTACAGGAGTTAGCTCAGTCTCTGACCAATGAGTGGGACGCTCTGCCCATTATTGACATCATAAAAAACCTTGTGGACAGTATGCCGCGACATCTTGACGCACTGATTCGTGCCAGTGGTGGCCATGCTCGATATTAGTGACTGATTGACATTTAAAACAGTACTATTGAACATTTCGATGCATGGAATCACCCACAAATGTGTCATCTGTAAAACTTACTGATGTGAAAACAATTGTAACAAAATCCTTAAATCTGCTCTTCAAAAACCGCCCTTTCCTTTCAGGCTAAGGACACAGTTCATAAAGGGTTAATTGTGAACTAAGTTCATGGTGATGTTCTGAAGAGACTGATCAATCAAGTTGTGTGGCGATATACATCCTAGATATCAGAAATAACTCACACTATAAGAATCATTTCATAAAAAGTGGTAAAAATATTTGATTCCAACTTTATGGGCAACAGTGTATTTATCTACATTTATCTCAATTTGAGATTGATATTGATCTACTCTATTCCTTGTGGATCATGTGACAAAGTGTACATTGGTGAAACCGGCAGATCATTGAAAAAGAGAACCAATGAACACCAGAAAGCGACTCAGACTGCCAACACACACAAATCGGCCATCGTCGAGCATGTGTGGAACGACCAACAAAACATTGACTGCATGGGACAAGACTAAAATTCTTGACAGGATCACTAATTGGACTGAAAGAAAACCCCGGGGGCCACTTGTATTCAAAGGTGGATATGATGCATGAAAAAGAAAACGCGTAAAAAGGGTCCCTTTTCCCCAACAGGCGATGTACGCGCGTACATTGATTAGGGTGTCAAAAACAGCAAAATATGGAAAAAGGGTATGTTTTTCTTAACCATGAATTTTTGATATACGTGTTTAGGGTATGCAATACTAAAATTAAGCTGAGATCAAAATCATCTAAAATATTGTAAATCAGAAGTAAAGCAAAGTTAGATAATAAAGGATATATTAACGACACTGCTTACTTGTTTAGGGTAGCAAAAACTGACAAAAATACTCGTTTAGGGTATGTTTTTCAGTCGGTGGAAATACTTGTTTAGGGTGCATTTTGTAAGTCCATGTTCACGCATCATATCATTTTAGGAATACAAGTGCCCCCCCCCCCCCAAGAAGAAAACTCATGGAAGCTTTGTACATCAAGTCTACCTAACAACTTCAATAGGGACAAAGAAGCGGAATTTCTCCTGAATGGGATAGACTACTCAAAGGATGCTTCTCGACCAATGAACCGAGAACTTAATTACTGGCAGGGGGTAGGACATGCACTGTTAAAAATTTCCGTAAATTAAGAAAACAGATTTTCCGTAAATTTACGGAAAATCTGTTTGAGAAAATAATAACAATAAAAAACAAAAAACATAAAAAATGTTAATTTACGGAAATATTTCAAAAATTTCTGCCAGCAATATTTCCGGACTTTTTTTTTTGGTTCCGTAATTTTAAATTACGGAAAAATTCTGTTAAAATACTCATTTTTTCCGTAATATGAGACAAATTTCTGTAAAATTACTGTCAAAGTTCCGTTAATTGACAGAAATTTCTGTAAATTTACCCTAAAAATGTCTGGAAATACTGCTGCCAGAAATTTCCGTAAATTTACGGAATTTTTTTTAACAGTGTGCCAACCTAACAGCAACAGCGAATTCAAAACGATATCAACTTCCGGCGTAACCCGTGTGCTAGTCTTTGTTAAAGACTTAACGGTAGGAGGGCGCTCTTACGCATATCAGACGGTTACACACGGACTTGACTAAAGGCTAGGCCTGGTCACGAATATTTAAATCTAAATGACCGTTATTTGAAATTACACTATTTTGGAGCGGGGTTAATCCACTAACCCCGACGGATTTTGAAGTCAATAATTTATTCCTAAATTACCATGATATTACTAAGATATATTGAGACTGAAACTGAGACAGAGACTGCCATAGCAAAGCACGTAGCAGTTCCCCAAATTACCGTTTGGAAATCCCCATTGCCCAAATCGAGCAGGTCGTGTCGTACCCCCCCCCCCACCCCATTACTGGGGTGTCCTTTGATCATCACCTATTGTTCTCGCCCCCTTTGTTTACTGGTGTATCTCCCTAACGTCCCTAGATTAAAGCGGTATTTTTGTTGTCAGATCTAGGAGCAATTTCCCATTACCCAAGGCAGGGGTTCGCTCCGTTATATTTTTCAGATGGGTTTTGAAGCGATTAAGGGACGTTAGGGATATACGGTGCAACGTCATGACTGTTTAGTTTGCGCTGATGATGGCTCAGCTGCCCGCTCGAATAGGTGTAAAAATCACATTTTATTGCATTTCGTTAGTATTTTTAAGGTTTCCAAGAAATTTAAAACATTTTTTAAACTGATAAAAAAGGGGGGAAATTTGTTCGAGAAGCGGTCGAAAAAAAGTGGTTTAAAAATGCGATAAGAATTTCCGCTTAGTACATAGCTTTTTTACTAAACAAAGCATAGCGCATAGGTAGTTGAGCTAAAAAAAGCTGAGACAAACTTAGTTTTTTCTTTTCTGTTTCTTTCTTTCTTTTTTCTTCTTTATTGTATAATATGTGTAATTTGTTATATGATAATATTCTCGTGTTGCTTCAAAATGTTAGTCAGCTCGCAAACTCCTTGTTTAGAGAAAAGGAATATTTTAGCACTCTCTTCGATGAATTCGCTAAATTCATGGGAAAACGTTTTAAAGGCCGACTCAGATTTCCTGAGGAGAGCGCCACCATTTTCTAAACAAATCGTGTTTTTTTGCATAATGCTTGGCCATGTACTAATCACTATCTGAAATGGCTAAGCTCAAATCTATGTCCTTCATATAGAAAATCAAAACTTTCTAAAAAATTCCGGATCCAGAAATCATACATCTAGTACGTGTGGAACTGCATTACATATACAATCTTACAACCAAGGTTTTTCCTAAATCAAAATTGTATGAAGATTCCATACCATGAGTTTCATTGTTAAAGCTTGTCCTTGGGTGTATTCTAGGGGGCAAGGCTTATAAAGGAGTCAAATTAGAAAAAGTGTTAAAATGTGTTTTGAAGTATACCTTTCAAAGATTTCAGAATGATATAGGTTGTCCTATCTGAGAGTCATAGTTAAAACAGTTAAATCAGTTTGTTTTAAAAATAGTGCCAATTATTCCTCTAGCTGTAAGCTGAAAATATACCGGTTGCATAGGGCTACCCCCGGTCGTCCCAGATCGTCAAATGTCCCCGATCGGAGGTTTTAGGCTAGAAATTGTCCCCGATCGGAGGTGTTTTCAAGTTCACATACACACACATGTTTCCAGCAAAATTCATATGTGCGTATAGGAACGTATGTACATGTGTTGTGTTGGCGTGTATGAAATACTTTAATGCACCCATAAAGATTTGATCCCCAATTTATTTCCACAGATCGTGACGGCTACATCAGGAATAGCGATAAGTGTTTCTACGGTGAGACATTGTCCGTAGTCACCCTACCTCCAGTAAGTCAATTATTTGTATTCTTATATTGCACACTACTGTGTAATTAGCCAAAAGTTTTTTGTTCAGGGAGGACTGGAGCAAGAAAAAATTGATAATACCGAGTCCGTGATACTTGCTTTTCAAGTTTGGTAAAATGCTGGCAGTAATTATAGCAGCCTTGGCTGAAAGTGAAGCTTACAAGTAAAATAATGTTAGTTAAACCTCCCTTTTTTACAAACACCCATTTTTTTCAAATTTGTGGAAGAGATTTCATTATGTCTTTGTTCATGCCATTGTGTCCCTTTAATTCCGGTACACAGCGTATCTTCTGTTTGACACGTGTATTCATGCATTCAAGTACACACACTCATGTGTAGTGAGGTTGGCCAATCCTTTGTGGGTGGTAGAGCCCCCCCCCCCCCCGGAGAGTTTTTTTTTTTTTTTTTTTTCCCCTGACTAGCAGGTTTCATTTCTATGTCTTTTTACTCTAAAGTAGAGAAGTTATTCTTTCGGATTGCCCACAGTATGGAGGAATAATTTGTTTTAATATTAAAAAGAATGAAATTTTATTTCTATTAGTAACAGTTCACTCGTTTTATAGTGAATTGGACTCCTCGCTGATTGAAATTCACTTTGAAACCTAAGATTAACTTCAAGGGAGTAATCGCTGTAGGCAATCGACGAAGGACGAATATCTATACTCTTGCGTTAAGAGAGACATTATTTTAACATGTAAAAAAAACACATTTTAAGGTATTACTTGTTATCTATTACTTGGATTAAACAATGACTGCGCATCGCATATTCAGCATTATTGAAACTGTTTTGTTACAGGTTTTGGGAAAAGCAACGGCAGTATTGGATAAGTTTTATCAGCAACTAATCACCAGGGCAAATACCAAACCTTTACACGCTAAGCTGATTGAAAAATACGAGCTTGATATCATATTAACTAATGGTGAAATCACGGGACCGTTTATGCACATCGTGCTCGTACATGACATTTGGTTTCAAGCCATTGGTTTACAACCAAGAACTATTTCAGATATCGAATCAGAAAATTTGGACGAAAGTTAATTATCTCCTCAACAGAAGCAAGCAAGAATTTTAAACTCAGTAGCGCTACACGCGAAGTGGAGGGTGTCATTTCTAATCATGCAATTTTTAATGACTCCAATTTGAAGGGATTCCATAATACAACTGCTTCATCAGATGAAGATCACATTGGCGACTATATTTCTATAGATGCATTGACATATGCATATATAAAGAAGACCTACCCGGAAAAGTTGCAGAAAATCACTAGCATTTGCAGCATTCAAATACAAACACCAGATAAAGAAAAACCGACCGAACAAATAGCATCATTCATTCCATATCAAAGTGGGGAAAGTACATCAGCGAATGACCAGACAGAAGCAAGAGAGAAGTTCATATCACTTTACCAAGCCATTTTCTTTAAATTAAAGCGCCAGTCACTCAAATGTGATACTGTTCCCAAAGTAAAAGCAGAACGGGCTAAAGAAGCAGCAGAAGATGCAATAAATGACATTATCATAGTCAAAGAAAAGAGTCAAGAATATGTATTTTGCGGTGAAGAGAAATCGGTAGCCAAGGCTATAGATGTATTTCGAGAAATAGCAGATATGAAGCCAAAGCGTACACGTTTAAAGAAATCCAACTGCAATGTACAGGGGATGCCAGAAGTAGCAACAAATTGGCAGCAAAATGAAAATCTGCCATCTGTGTTCCATTCACCTGAGGGCATTGAAGTGATTGTTCTGAATGCTGACATAACCAAACAGAAGGTTGACGCCATAGTAAACGCTGCAAATGGACGTTTGAATCACGGCGGTGGTGTGGCTGGAGCCATCTCTCGTGCCGCTGGTAGTCAGCTACAACGAGACTGTGATAAGTTTATGGCAAGACGTGCAAGCGTGCCGGTTGGAGAGTGTGTTGAAAGTAAATCATATAAATTACCTTGTCAATATATTATCCATGCTGTAGGCCCGACGTACAACAGCACAAACGTTCAACGGTTCTTTCAGAGTTTGGTCATAACCTTCACCAATGTGCTGAATTTTGCTGAGAGCAAACAATCCAAAACACTCGCGATCCCTCTCATAGGCTCTGGTAATTTTGGCGGTCCAAAACAAACATGTACCAACGCTCTGGCTACCGCGATATATAACTTCAGCAGCTCAAACGACAGAAAATATCTACAGCAAATTTTCTTAGTAAACATAGATCAGGAATCTACATTAGAATTGCAGAATACCTTCTCAGAAGTGTACCCAGCAGACAAAGAAATTCAAGAAACTAAAGCCGAAGACACAGATGGTCTTGATGATGAAAGAATAGAAGAACACCCAAGTGCTATGAATTCAAATTCGCATGTGAATCTGCCAACATTAGACGAACATACTGAATACGTATTTAAAACGGCGGGAAACGTGGACATCATCTTCGAACAGGTAGCACTTGCAAAACAGTCAGCGGGTGTGTGTGTGTGATAATGAATACACGATGATTCGCTCATCAACAATGGAGACATATCAAAGAGTATTTGTAAAAGAAGCCAGACCGAAATTGCAAAAAAGAATGTAAGCAGAAAAATGCTGATGAAGCGGACTGGTACGGGTTTGCCCTTTAAAGCCCCATGGAGAAAAGTAAAATGAGGAATAGCACTTTGTTGCAAAAAGGTGCTACAGGTTCGTTGTCATTTAAGGAAAGGAGGTCCAGTCTGATGTTTGCTATTTCGGGACTCCTAACGGGCACTACCTTGCTGTCTGTTCATGTAGAGAGGAATTAACAGCAAAGTATTGCAATCCCTGATGTCTGAACAGAATCCGAATCGCTGTGTGCAACGGTTACCGCAAATGCTGATAAAGCAATTCAGGCCTGAAGGCGAAGCGGTACTACCAACTAAGATTTGTTTGTAAATTCCAGGCAAACTTCTACAACTGCTATTAGAAATGCATTCAGTAGTAATTTCAAAGTAGTAACAGAGACGGTGAGAGAGAGGCATATGGATAATGCTAAAACAACGGCAGTTTTCTTCAATTGAAGGTTATGAGAGTAGTCATACAACAACGGGCGCAGCAGAAGGGGCCCAAATCAACAGTCTGTGCGCATGGGACATGAATCCGTGAGTCCAACGGACGCAGTGTACAACATCGTGTTTCACTTGAGCAGAACAGAAAGACCAATTATTGAACAAGCTAGAGTCCTACTGGAGCACGGAGAAAGATAGACCATAGGGCAGATAGAGATCTCGCAACGACATAGGTCAAAGATGTCAAATATGCAAGGATGACACAAGAACTTAGAAACTCATCCTCTTGAAGGTTGCAAACACGCCTGTTGCCACGATTGCATTCGTTATACCATTACACCTGCATGACGCATGCCAAGAGTGCGGGGCACTATAGGGAATTGAATGGGAAGTCACTTGAATGGAACGATGGACTACTAATTGAATTCCCCCAAAAAAGGCAATACCCTGAAAGCAAACGCAAACTCCGGAACTATGCATCGTATTCACCTTACCTTCGGGAATTCAAAAGGGTTAAGTATCTTAGTTGGTGTTTTCTATTTTCTATTTACGTAAATTGTGTGATTCTACACCTTCTCTTTTATGATTCACTAGAGAGTTGAGAGAATTAAACTATTCCAAAAGTTCAGTTCATTTCGATCTGCATTGTGTATTTTGAGTAATCTTGTAATCTCAGGTCCAATCTCGGCCTGGGTAGTATAAAAATGTTCTTGCCGGACGAGTCGTACCGCGTAACGTAAATTAGAGGTGAGATAAGGGGAAACATAATAATTAGGACAAACAATACGGCTATCAGTTCAGCTAATTCAGACAAAAAACAATCTCAAATTTTTAAGTAAGTCAGAGAGGAGGCTTTGATGAAACGATAAGCCCCTGTTAAAATAAATTGTTATTTTTGTCGTGAAAATTCGTTCAGTACTTAGAGCGGAAAAAATACTTGAAAAGGTCAAGACGGAAACTTTTTCGTGGCACGGGTATTTTCTACCAATATCATGCAGTTATTATGTTGTATATCGAGTTGCGGGAAGCTTGTGGCGAGGGGTAATCGGTGGTATGTTCCTAGTTAATATAATGGTATGTGTAGTCTATGTAGAGCAGAGTATGTCCTTGAGCATGATTAGATCTAGCGGTACAAACCGTACAGAAGAGAAAAGTGGCAGTGGGAGTACAAAGCGAGGGCTCGTGTACTCACGTATCGAATAACCGTTTTCATGGCTCTAAAAAACATCCGTAAGCTTCCTCAGGTTCATAATCTTACAGTATCGAAGAGCCCCCCCCCCCCCCAGATTGTAATAGTTTGCATAGTGACCGCCAAAAGCTGGGGAAATTGATGGTGTCTATTGTAGAGCAAATATCAGTTTATGTATTTAAGTGTCAACATTTCTCACTAAAGTCAACCTTGTTTTTAAGATGTTTTGGATGTTTATTGCTTTAGGGACGGGTTATCTGTCCAAATTAGCAATTATCTTGCATGACGATGTTCAAGCATTTTACCTGCTTCAGAGGGAAGGGTCCCGTAAAAACTGTGCTTTCTTAGGTAGCCTTTTTAAAAAGGAATTTTGTTTCGGATCAATTCGTCGCAGAACAAACGAGGACGTCAGTCAGAACATTGTGGTGTTAGCTGACATACCTCTAAAGACTGAAATGAAGTAAGTGTTTATGCTACTGGACACGGGAAATTAGCCACGGTATGCGACTAACGATTTTGATGTTTCGTATATCAGTGTATAGAAGGTTACCTTTCTCCTGACATCAAATGAGAACCAACGTTCCTCCGTTGAGGTTACAATGGAGTCACAATTAAGATGAGCAGTGGTTTATATCAGTATTATACGATGCATGATATTTCACAAATGCCTACTCAGGAGTTTATACCTTTTCGTGTTACACTCTTGGTCAAAGTTAGTTGACACACCGTGTGCTATTTGCATAATTCTGCCATTTTTGTAGGTTTGAAATTGAACTTTTTGTGGTATCTAGCTTGAAGCTTTTGCTAATCCTTAAAACTTTCCCCTTCCCCACTAATCGATGTTGAGAACTGTTAGGCGCACTGTTACATAATTTCAGATTTCAACTTTGTTCTGTGGAAGAGGGGACGATTTTAGCCTACGGTAAAAGTATATAGTGTTTTCACATTTTCTATTCTGATTTATCCAAGTTTTACACTTAGCGGTTTGGTGATAAGTATTAGCTTAAAAGTACATCTTGTTATGCGTCTTTAGTGAAAAGATTATTAAAAATTGTTCAAATATTCCTCTAATGAAGTAGTTCTGGCAAGAGGGGTCTGTTTCCAAGTGGGTCTTTTTATGTGCTACGTCGTTTTATAGGCTTGCATATTGAAGTAGCTGAATTTAAGAGTTCATAACAAATCTCGGATGGCTTTAAGGAAAAGTGCAAGCAAAATGCATTGGAATATGTAATGGTAAATATGTCAACCAATACCGGTACAATATCATAAAATGTATATTAAATAGCACTTAGCTAGCAATGTGTACACTTAAAAGTGGCTAGTGAATTGGCGCACGTTCGTTTTAAAATTCAGAATCGCTAGTTGAAAGTAAGATGCCAAAAAAAGGCAGTAAGACAGTCTTAGACAGACATGATTTGACCGGACGCCTTTCCAACATAGACCTTCAGTTTAATATTGGGCAGAATGAGTTGACGCCGGAAATGCTCAAAGAACAAAATATTTAGATAAAAAAATTAGCATGCTTTCTTGGTTACTCATTTTGGGTTTCATGTGTCACAATATTGAGAGCACAATCATTTCCAGATATAGAACCCTTAGAACCGAAACATTATAGTAAATGTTCCAATATGAAATGTTTAACAGTCACGAAAGTGAACGAAAAAACAATCCCTGGCATTACATTTTTATCTTAACACTTAAGTGCATAAGGTTTTTTTTACACTCCTACCTTTGGCACATAACAAGGAATCCACTTTGAAACAATTTTTCCATGAAATTTAGCACACATGACTGCCCAAAAGCGATATTATTACTCGGAAATTAGGGGAAAATACCAATTCCCATGCCCGCGAAAAGAGGCCGTTTTGTTTTTTGCTTTTTCTCGCACATTGTGCACTAAAAATATTAACTAGTGGTTGTTTAGAGTTACGAATAGATCAAATTTCTTCGAACAAAAATTTGGGATTTGAAAAATTTTAGAATTTGTTATAAGACCTTTTTATGAACCATGAATTTTACCATTCATTTCTACAGGGAAATGGATTTCGGGCCATAGGTTATTTACTATATATCAGCATGTAAATTTAGTTAATGAAACCTTAATTTTGATTACCATTTGTATTTGATAAGCTTTGATAGTATCATAAGTCTACATACATGGGTAACCACAAAGGCATTATACTTAAAATATAATTGTTCGCCGACCGTCCCGTTGGTGCATAGAAATCGAAATTCTGGGTCCACGTGGACCCCCCCCCCCCATGCACTGAAGTGTTTTTTTTTTAATAGAGAATATGTAAAATTTATGTTGGCAAAAAAGACGGCGCAACACATGAGCCTCTTATAACGCATTACAGAGATGATAATAATTTAGCAATCCGTCGAATTTTCATCATTTTCATTAAAAATACATTGCCAAAAGGCATTAAACATTTTACATGTTCATACAGGAAATATCCTTGTTTGGATTACCCATTACCCACCCTGTAGTTTATCGTTACTGACTTACACTTTATAATTATATGCTTAATTTTCTCCCTTGTTTTCAGGGGAAAGGATGGTTATCCAGATCCCGATTATCTCAAGCGAGTCAAGGAGATATTAAAAGCAAAGGGTATTGGCAACGAGGAAACGCAAGAAGATACAATTTAATTAGAGGTTGTCAGTGGACATACTTTGTATAAATAATGATGTATTATAATAATTGGGCTGTTTGTACCCAAACTAAAGGTTACAGTAGGAAGGTTGCAAATAACCATAAACGCTTAAAGGTCCCAGGAAATGCAAATAGAATTGATGTGGTTTGTGTCAAGTCAACAAGGAGGGACCAGAAAGCATTCAATATTTGGGTTGGTGATGACATCATTTGTGGTGCTATTGATTTATCAGAGAGCAATAGAAAATTTCAGGTGACTGGTGTGAATCTATTTATGACACTGACTGATAATCAATAGTTTCACAAATGATGTCACTGGTAGTGTTATCTTTTTCCGGCCCTGTTTATTGCAATGGAATGTCCCATAAAGATTTGGAGAAGGTTTATCATCTAACGCGAACGCCTATTTTTACACCGGTCTATTGAAAATTTTGTCACAGGTGAGTGAGTTTGAATAGACATGTGTAAGAATAGGTGTTCGCGTTAGACGTTTATGGTTTATCGCAACATCTCTAATATTGTATGGAATAAGTACTTCAAATACATTTCATATTTTGCATTTTTTTCTATTTTTTTAAAAGTGTTAAGCAGAAATGAGAATTTACGTTTACTTGACCTACGTGTTTAAGAAAACTTATCCTGTTTGGCTGGTGTGAAGGATTTTGTTAAAAAATATAGAGGTGTGTCAATGCAATTGATGTAAAGTCCGCTTGCTTGAATCCGAACATGTAATGCTTCAGTCCAATTAGGGGAAGAAAGCATTTTTCACACCAATCCCTATAACATTCGTTTCGATGAAAACATCGATGTTCGTACCCAAAGAACTGGTATTGACATCATTATTTTTGTGATCGGATATATGCATTTACAGTAACAAAGTGATTTAAAAAGTGTGAAAGGGTGCGGTAATCCGCTTTTGACAACAATTCATGTACTTTCACCAATTTTAACTAATGTACCGTAGTTTCGTCAAAATCCACACTGTTAAAAAGTTCTTAAAAACGTCGTTTTAACTGTCAGCCGGGACTCGAAACGAGCAAATAACTGTAAAAGGGGACTCGAAACGGGCAAATAACTGTAAAAAACGGCGTTTTAACTGTTGTGAGTCCCAGCTGCCAGTCAAATCGACGTTAATTTACTGAACATTCTTAACAGTGCATAGTGTCATTTAGAAAATTGGAAATTATCTGTTTTACCCGAGAGGGATATATGAAGCTCCCTATTCACCCTGTATTGCCTCGGCTGGTGTATCATAACTTTGTGCTCAAACTATATTTTTATAACGCATGTTAGATTTGATATAGTGGTGTATTAACTTTGCTTACTATATTACTTATGCTGTTTTTCCGATTTACCAATTTATTTCTCAATGTAACACAGGAAAGCCTATAAATCAAAATGTTAAATTACCTGTTATTATTCCAAAAGGACAAATTTGTAAAAGGTTGCCGAAATCGGAAACCTGTACACCTACTTTAGTCCTCAAACTACTCCTTCAAAATTCATGATGAAACTCCAAAGGTGCACGGATAATTTATTTTCTTTGATGCATTTCAGGTGCAGGTTTATCAATTAAATTTGGTTTTCCTGAAAATTGGCATTTTTTTGTTAAAATTAGGCCGAGGCACACCTGAACGGTATTCACCTGTTTCGAACTAAGCTAAGATAATCTGGCCTTTCATGTTGACTTCATTTTCACATAGAGGGTGCAAATACTTTTGTGTTCCTTGTATCCAAAACACGGGCGCTCAAAAGTCAGTAACATCAATTCACCTGTTACATTGAATACCACTGAAGTAAATACGATTACGTTGACTTGAATGCTTTCATAGAATTGATTTTCTCTGGTATCGGATTCCATGTTTCAATAGATTTAGCGTGGAATTTTAATTTCCACCCACTAAACATGCCCCTCATTCAATGCCCATACCTTCGGCAAAGTACTAGAGGTGACACGATGGGTTGAATCTACTATAACCAGGCTGCCGTATAAGGATAAACAAAATCTTTGGTAGACTACTTTCTTGCATGGTATCTGAAAAAATGCTTTAAAATGTCAGAAAATGCACTAGTTATATTAAAGTGCTATTGACCGGTCACTAATAGCCTCGTCCCCAGAACCCCAGATGGTATCTAAAGAAAGCTACTATTTTTTTTATTTACCCTGTGAAATCGTATGGCGAAAGGATGTTTGGTATTGAAGTTATGAGCGAAAACATGCCCCATTTAGGTCGACCAATATTAATTATTACAAAGTACAAAGTACTTATTGTATGGGAATTACAAAATCACGTTTTAGCCCTCATACGGATTCAAATTCTTTACAGATTTTTTTTTTTGGGGGTGGGGGGTTCGTTAACCATTAAAACTACAGTTTTTTTTCTCTGTCTTCGGAAAGAAATGCATTGAAGGCTGAAATTTCAGGACGACAATGAGGAAAATAGGTCTTTCATCTGGTATCAGACACTACTGATATCAGACACTACTTCCTGGTAAGTCAGGGGGTCCAGCATAATCGCCATCTTATATGACTTATTTTCTTGAGGTCTTACTATGAAACATCGGCATTCGTACCTTGTGATTTTACTGTACAAACTTTCAACATTTTGCCAGGAAGATGTCGAGTATTTTATTTTTTCATTGTTGAAAGCAAACTATATTTTGCGTAGTTGCTTTCTATTACGCTGTTTTCGAATGGGTTCGAATCCATGATTCATTTTAGACATCTGATTTTACAGACGACATCTGTACACGCCAACTCTATATCAGTACGAGTGCCTAGGGGGTCCCAGGGACCCACGATTTGTTTTACGCGTTTTTTGCTACTTTTTCACAACTTAAATTGACCAGTAACTTTTGTCATTGTCAGACATTTGGATACGCATCTTTTGACACCAAAAGTATTAAAATCCGCCCAGCCGTTAGCTAATTAGCTTGGGTCCCTAGGACCCCCCTGTAGGAATCACATCACTAAATAACTCCCCATAGACTTGTGTACAAAATGACCTCTCACCAAACGTCGATTTCTCGGCTATAAAGCGACTGGTTACTTCAAAACTGAATTTTTTTGGAAGATTAGCACCATACCTCTTCAACAAAAATGAAAAAGTCATATATATGATGAAGGCTGATTTTTTAGCTACAGATCATCGAAAGATTTGCATGTTTTCAAAATGTTCACGCCTAGTTGAGTGTTACTAGAAACTAAAACTGTACAGTTTCCCCAAACCCTCAGAAATTATACAAAAATGGCACAGGCAAAATCTTTACCACCCAAATGGTTTGTTACTAGTCCACACATTATGATTAATTTCAAATTTCATTTAAAAACACAACTCATCAACATTTTGTGACTCTTCATTTAGGCAAGAGCCATATTCTGGACGCCAACACTGTCTCGGCACTGATGTCGTCTGCTACACCTAGTTTAATTAGTGGTGTGATTCCTGAAGAGACTGGAAAATTTCTGAAGACACATGTTTTTCATAATATTGAATGTTATTCTATCAGTACGAACCATTGTAGCCAAAATATAAAGACCAGAAATGAGTAAAAACTGCTTTGCAGCAATGTTTATTATTTTTTGTTATCTGCTGAAGATAGCACATTTTGTGAAAGAAAAGATCTGGTTCAGACGGATGGTAGAGCAAGCACTACAAAAGACCTGATTCTATCAAAATGGCATTTGAAAGCATCAATTTACATGAATCAGGTGTTTTTAAAAAGATATCCACCCAATTCACATGCATTGGGCGGATTCCAGCAGAAGAGAGAGACCTGAAAAGCACCCAATTCAGTTCAATTGGGTGTATTTCACCCAAAGTGGCCTAAAAAGCACCCAATTATGCAATTTTAGTAATTTTTGGTGAATATTAACACATTCCTGTACAACTTTTCTTCTGTGATTAACTCACTGAAGTAAAATTCTAATCAATCACATCACATCATGGATAGAAGTGTGTGCAAGGTACAGGCAACAGTGCACATGTTTGAAACTGCCTTGAAATGTTGATCGGTAGGTCTATTTTAATCAGAATATTGCTCATCATTGATTTTTATATCATGCAGGACTAAAAAATGAATCCATTAAACTTGTGGCTCATGCATTTCCCATTTTCTATGCACTTGGATCATTCTAAAGACATGAAAGATACACCACGATCCTCGTGAGACAAATGCTCGGGATTCATGCACAGTCCCATATCATGCATACGGCAAATGCGTGATACATCATCTGATATTAGAGGCGTAGTTCTTTGTGAAAAGCCTTGTAAGCTCTTTTACATGTTGTAATATGCAGCTTGATGCACCCCAACAGTGTGGATTACCCCCCGGTTACCCCCCCCCCCTTCTATGTTACTGAAATGTGCCCATAGTAGTATTTAAAAAAAAAGACAGACATGTAGGGCTACACGTACATGCTATGACGTACTAGACCTATGCCTATAGCCCTGTCCTTCTTGCATGTGAGCATTTTAAAACAAATAGAGCACACATTGTACACATATACGAGAGTCCAGGCTGCAAAATTTTGATCACTGTGACTGTACACGTACCGCTGCGATAGTCAGTCATGAATGTCAAGAGTAAAAAACCGGATCAAGCCTAGGCTAGGAACTGATTCGATCTCAAATAGTGGAACCTAAAACTTACGATATACTTGCAAACCTCTTAAATCGGCTCAAATTGATCTCTACAGTATAGATTGTGGCTTAAAATTGCAGACAACATTCAATTTTATCGTGACCGACTCAAAGATAGGCTCCATGAATAGGTAAACTCTTTGTGACTCTTCATTTCGGCAAGAGCCATATTCCGGACGCCAACACTGACTCGGCACTGACGTCGTCTGCTACACCTAGTTTAATTAGTGGTGTATTCCTGAAGAGACTGGAAAATTTCTGAAGACACATGTTTTCATAATATTGAATGTTATTCTATCAGTACGAACCATTGTAGCCAAAATATAAAGACCAGAAATGAGTAAAAAGTGATCTGCAGCAATGTTTATTATTTTTTGCTATTTGCTGAAGATAGCACCATTTTGTGAAAGAAAAGATCTGGTTCAGACGGATGGTAGAGCAAGCACTACAAAAGACCTGATTCTATTCAAAAGGCATTTGAAAGCATCAATTTACATGAATCAGTTGTTTTTAAAAAGATATCCACCCAATTCACATGCTTGGGCGGATTCCAGCCGAAGAGAGAGACCTGAAAAGCACCCAATTCAGTTAAATGGGGCGTATTTCACCCAAAGTGGCCGAAAAAGCACCCAATATGCAATTTTTAGTAATTTTTGGTAATATTAACACATTCCTGTGCAACTTTTCTTCTGTGATTAACTCACTGAAGTAAAATTCTAATCAATCACATCACATCATGGATAGAAGTGTGTGTGCAAGGTACAGGCAACAGTGCACATGTTTGAAAATGCCTTTAAGTGTTGATCGGTAGGTCTATTTTAATCAGAATCTTGCTCATCATTGATTTTTATATCATGCAGGACTAAAAAATGAATCCATTAAACTTGTGGCTCATGCATTTCCCATTTTCTATGCACTTGGATCATTCTAAAGACATGAAAGATACACCACCCCAGCTAGCCAAATGACGTTGTGACATAGTGAAAACGTTTAAAATTGGTCACTTTGACGTCATTTTAACCGTTAAAACACGTGAATGTGTAGACACTTGTTCACGTTTTCAAAACGTTTTATAAGACGTTATTAAAAACGGATTGATTAACTTATCAAAACGTGCTTAAAACTAGAAAACGATTTAAAAACGTTTCTAAAACGTTATGAGAACGTGCAAAACATTTGATTAATTGCCTAATTAAACGCTAATAATTAGAGAAAAAAAAGTAATCGGTACTAACTGATCTGTATATTGCAAGGAAAACTACATCAAGCATATTACACAAGTTGGTTTGACAGACACGAATTACTCACTTACCTGTACTGGGAATTGAACCTGGGACCCTTCGCCTGGAAGACCAAATACGTAACCACTACACCAGCTAGACGACTCAAAATTTTAGGGTAATATTTATATAGGCTCGAAGTGTATCAGAAGAGTTGTATCTTTTTTCAAAAGTGAGTGACTATTAAGTGACCCTTTCATTACCACTGAAATTTAGACACCATCTGTGCTGACAGAATTAACGCACGTTGATAAATACTGCCAAAATAAAGGCAAAATAATAATAACAAAAATAATAATACTATAGTGTTCGTCAGTAATTCTGAAACAAAATTCTGGCTACACGCGCGTAAACCCGGAAGTGTATGACGAACGCTTGACAACGGAAATTGAATACGCAATTCAACAGACGCGCGCGTGCCATTTGTTTCAGAAATTATGACGGCCACTATAATAAAAATAACAATAATAAATACTCTCCTCCGCGCCCACTACACACGCAATTCTTAATGCGCGATCTTCACCAACATGACCAAAAGCGCCTGTGATGGGCGGAGTGCGTTGGCCAATGCGTATACGCGGAGGACTCGACCCAAATGAAAAAGCCCGCGAAACAGAAATAAGTCATAGCGGAAGAATATGCAGTGCGCATGCTCCCGTTAGTTAATTATGATTTTATCCGTTACATAGAATAAATCGAGGTAATTCTTCCGCTGCCTTAGACAGATTCAAAATAAATAAACTCTGGGAAATACAATACATCTAGAATGTCATAACTTAACTTCTAACCAGCTGCAAAACCCATTTCTTATTGGCATGTTTTTAATATAAGCACATCCTATGGACACGTTGTGCGAACGTGTCTGCATATTACGTCGTCAGAACGTCTACAAAACGTTTCCAAAGACCACATCATCCAGGTAAAAATATCACGTTTTCAAAACGTTTAAAAGACGTTTTTAGCACGTAATTATTATGTGGGACGGTGTTGGTTTGAACTTAAAACGTTTGTCAAAACGTGTTCTCAACGTTTTTGACTGGTTTGACCACTTTGTAACGTTTGCAAACGTCGAGAAAACGTTATGTGTTACCTGGGACGATCCTCGTGAGACAAATGCTCGGGATTCATGCACAGTCCCATATCATGCATACGGCAAATGCGTGTTACATCATCTGATATTAATGCGTAGTTTTTGGGAGCCTTGACGCTCTTGTACATGTTTGTAATATGCAGCTTGAAGCACCCCAACGTGGGATAATACCCCCCCCCCCGTTACCCCCCCCCCCCCCCCCCCCCCCCCCCCCATGTTACTGAAATGTGCCCATAGTAGTATTTTTTTAAAAAAGACATGTAGGGCTACACGTACATGCTATGACGTACTAGACCTATGCCTATAGGCATGTCCCTCTTGCATGTGAGCATTTTAAAAACAATAGAGCACACATTGTAAACCCCGAGAGTGCAAGGCTGCAAAGTTTTATCACTGTGACTGTACACGTACCGCTGCGATAGTCAGTCATGAATGTCATGAGTAAAACCTGTGATCAAGCCTAGGCTAGGAACTGATTCGATCTCAATATTGGCACCTAAAACTTACGATATACTTGCAAACTTCTTAAATCGGCTCAAATTGATCTCTACAGTATGATGATGCTTAAACATTGCAGACAACATTCAATTTTATCGTGACCTGACTCAAATAAGGCTCCATGTATATGTAATGCATGAAATCTGTAGGAATCACAGCACTAAATAACTCCTCATAGACTTGTGTACAAAATGACCTCTCACCAAACGTCGATTTCTCAGCTATAAAGCGCTGGTAATTAAAAAACTGAATTTTTTTGGAAGATTAGCACCATACCTCTTCAACAAAAATGAAAAAGTCATATGATGAAGGCTGATTTTTTTAACTACAGAGCATCGAAAGATTTGCATGTTTTCAAAATGTTCACGCCTAGTTGAGTGTTACTAGAAACTAAAATTGTACAGTTTCCCCAAACCCTCAGAAATTATACAAAAATGGCACAGGCAAAATCTTTACCACCCAAATGGTTTGTTACTAGTCCACACATTATGATTAATTTCAAATTTCATTTAAAACACAACTCATCAACATTTTGTGTACTCTTCATTTAGGCAAGAGCCATATTCCGGAAGCCAACACTGTCTCGGCACTGACGTCGTCTGCTATAACCTAGTTTATTTAGTGGTGTGATTCCTGAAGAGACTGGAAATTTCTGAAGACACATGTTTTCATAATATTGAAGGTTATTCTATCAGTACGAACCATTGTAGCCAAAATATAAGACCAGAAATAAGTTAAAAAACTGCTTGCAGCAATGTTTATATTTTTGTATCTGCTGAAGATAGCACAGTTTGTGAAAGAAAAGATCTGGTTCAGACGGATGGTAGAGGAAGCACTACAAAAGGCCTGATTCTATCAAAATGGCATTTAAAAGCATCAATTTATATGAATCAGGTGTTTTTAAAAAGATATCCACCCAATTCACATGCATTGGGTGGATTCCAGCAGAAGAGAGAGACCTGAAAAGCATCATGGATAGAAGTGTGTGCAAGGTACAGGCAACAGTGTACATGTTTGAAACTGCCTTGAAATGTTGATCGGTAGGTCTATTTTAATCAGAATATTGCTCATCATTGATAATTCTGTTGACATCAGACTTTGCGCTCAGGTCTTCAGGTCCTAGTACTGATAGTATGCAATAATTTATAAAGCTACTGAATAGGTATTGATATCTTGACGTTGATCGATATATTAATTTGCTAGAAAAAAATCTAAATTAATATAATATCCGGGTCGATTTCCAAATAAAAAATAATTACAAATCCCAGGCTGTCAACTCATTACCCTTTCTTTTTCTATTAGTCCGAAACAGGGTAGCAGTCAATTCATCCACCCCAGCCCCCCAGCCCCCCTCCCCCGCCCCACCCACACCCGTAAACAATGCCCGCTCTCTTCTCGGTCAACATTCGCGCAGAGTAAATGCAATAGCGCGGGGAATTCAAACCTTTCATTATGTAACATGTGCCCTGTGATTTGTTTGGACCGATTGCTGGGAAACGAATCCTTTTAGGTGGCACTACAGCGAATAGTTGATGGCATATAGACATGCTCAATTATTGATTTTACACCAACTATACACATGCGCGTTAAAATCTCCATTTCCCACAGGCAGAGTCAGTACCTTCCATTCACCGGTGTATTTAGAAAATACACCCCCTGGTTTTTGGGTATGATATATGATAACCAGATCACACAAGGTCGGTTCTTGTCATTGTATGTACATTGTACAAGTACAACCCACTGAACTGTGACCTTGATGGATGAGCATATTGTAACTCATAGTGATAGGTTCATAGAAATAGGAATACACCACGTCTTCAACCGAACAGCTCGGACCATACAAAAGAAGCCACAATACAATCCGGATGATCGGATGTGACGGGAGCCGCAACATCGCTAATAGCGATGTTGCGGCTCCCGTCGTACGGTACTCATACCATAGGCTTCTTTTCAAGTTATACTCGATTCGCGCTGATATAGGACAAAACTGCTGGTTCCTTATAAACGGGTGAGAGCTGTTTATGAGGGGCGCACAGCAATTAAATTTTGCAGCACTCTTTGTCCATGCATTGTTAATAGGGCTGCAGATGAAATGTCAGAGATCACTGAACCGGAAAAAGTGGTACATGTTGCGTTTTTTGATAGATTCAGTTCAGAAGAGTCCAAAGGCTCACCAGATGATTTTTACAAAAATTTACACTTGTAGTTTTTAAACAATAGCACAATTTGCATAAAATTTGCATAATTTTTGTTCTGAATGACGCTTTCTAAAAAACCTTAAACTCGAGAAGTACATATCACATCACTATGCGGGTTTTTGCATTTGGTAGAGGACATTTTGAACATTTGTGATGATTAGTAACTAAATATTAAGATTTATCACCAAGAACATGACATATTTATGTTTTTTCTTGATTTTTTCATATTTTTTTAAAATGACATTATATTTTTCACCATTTACGGCTTTATTATCACAATTTAGCAAAATATGAACAAAAGTATTACATTTGTAAATATGTTTTATTCCACCAAACCAAAATTGGTTACTCTAGCATTCAGAAAAATGTAAAATATGAATGAAATTACAAGACGTCATGAGACGCATTCAGTACCGCGCACGCGTATTCTCTGCATGTCTGCACGGCATACTGCACATTGTTATAGTGAGCATATCACTCGTGATATTGGTGGCCAACGAACATATCAAAACATGGTTTTTTAGAAATTTTTAAAAGTCCAGTCTTCTCTGGTGAAATTACAATATTTGACACAGAACATTTAAAAATAAGAAGTTGCATAAAAGGTCTTCATTACCTGTATCTGTGTACATACATAAGTGGAAGCACGCGGTTTCGGCTCCAAACATGTAAATTGGGGTAAAAAATAAATTTAGCACGAATGTTTTTAGAAAATATTGTTTTAGATAATTACATATTATTACTACAAAAATAAAATAGACGATTTCATTCGTGCCATTACTGGTAGAAGTAAACCAAGTTAGATTTATAGTTACACTAGACGGAAAAAATGATATCGCAAAACGTTTCAGGAGTTTTCTGTAACATATCGATATGTTAAGATCGTGTCATATCAAGTTAACATTCATTCTAATAAAACAGAACTTATAGGCCACCCTCCCGGGGAAATTAGCCAAATGTAAGGCTTAAGTCACCTACAACAACTGTCCCAAACTTGTAATTTTACTACAAAATACTTTAACAAGGCATTCTTTGTATAATAGATTAATTTACATTTTCTTGAGGAAAAAAAAATCCTTTGGTCTTGATTTGTCATCATGTTTGGCTGAAAGATGTTATTTCCACATACAATTTACAGGGAAAAATCTTCCCTTACTTTTACAAAATGGAATTTCCCCTAATTTATAGCCCGAAATGTAAAGCTTGGCAATATGACATCGGAGGTATGAAAAAAAGGGGGCTTAAAGGGGCATTTCGTGACCCACAACAACGCCCCCCCACCCCGACTTAACAAAAGTTGAGATATATCATCTAAACAGTCAGCCTTAGTAAATTCACGTGTACCTATCTTACGTGCAAATTGATCGATTCTGTAAGAAATTCGCAATTTGTATTGTTTACAGAATTACAGCACAGCGGTCTATGGGACAGTTGGGAAACAAGCAATTGTCATAACACAAAACCGCAGATCGGAATCAACTCAAAATTTTGGGAATACGTTTTTCTCAAGATATCTGTGAACAATGAATAAAAAAGGAAGGTGATGGGAATACGAAATGCGCCTTTAAAAATAATCAAAGTCAACATGATTAAATCCTTAGACACCTTGGTCTTGGAAAATGCTTCCCTTTTAAAACGAACCTTATGAGAATATATTGTTAGCCAGTTTAGTCACGTAAAAGATACCGCACAGATATGACTATGGACATAATTTGAACCTTTTTAAATTTTACTTTCAGAATTTCATTAAAAATGTCCTCTAAAAGTAAAAATAAAAACAAAACACAACACAGCAGCAGCAAAACCACAACAATAAAAAAACACGCATACATTATCTTTGCGTAATTCTCATCTGGAAGTCAGAAAATGTTTCATATTGCCAAATACCATGAAGAGAACTAGAAATCGATACATGAAATAGCCAAGGGAAAATTTAACCCGTTTTTAAAAAAAAAAAAGACCTAACATTGCGTTTGAAAAACAATAAGTCTTGATGTGGTTTAGTTTGAAAAATACATGCTGCCGGAAAAATGTAAGCAAGATAGCCTAACCGATATTCCTGATTTGATTGGTACCCTGTAAAACTTTGTGATGGACAATCGGCATTGTTAAAAAAGTTCTGTTTTGAATGTTTTTACCCTTTTTAACCTATTACGGTCAATCCCGGTTATTAAACAATCTTCGCGCTTTATTACTGATATCTAAAAAAAGTTATTTGGAAGCAGAAAAAAACTGTACATAAACGGTAGCTAGGTAATAATACCACACAAAATGATGTAGTATTTATACCCTAACCATTGTATAATTATTTCCTGTAATATTACGTGCTATTTAACTTACCGGTTTTTGATGTAAAAATATGAACTATGAAAATTATGTTTGATTCTAATATGCGTATTCAAAAATGCAAAAATCCTAATAATAAAATAGTTGTAAATGTTAACTAGAACTGAGTTCCAAGTTTTGTATATTTAATTTCATTTTTTTCTTCATTTTGAAAAAAAAAGGTTCCATATTTACCATTCAATATCTGTAAAATTATATAGTGTAATGGATAAGGTATGTGTTGTCAGGATTAATTGCTACAATTTACATGTTAATTTTAGTAATAATTAGTGTTATAATAATTGTATTCTTTAAATTCGATTATGATTGATGCGTCAACTTTTAAATTGGAATCATAATAGGCATGAAATTTGGATATAAAAAAAGTTTTTTAAATCAAAAAACTAAAAAATTAATATTTTTCTCATATAATTTTTTCTTGTAAGTACACTGCAATTGTAGAGCGGGCTTTAACGCCTAAATCATGTTGGACTAAAGAGGGGCTACACGACAATGGGTTAATTATTTTATTTCATATGATGCTTTCTCCCTCACAAGGTGAACTATCCCTAACGTTGTTTTGTTTTTTTTTTTGCACTCACAAAAACACGGAGCGGACCCTGCCCTTGTTTTATGGTGGGTGAAATTTCGCCTAGATATAACAAGGGAAAATAACGCTACCTCCTTTTTTGCGGTGATCGTCAGGTGGTAGTTTTCCTTAGGGACATTAGGGGTCTACGTTAAAATAACAAACAAGGCCAAGAATAACAAGTACAGGTATTTTGAGTATTTCAATGTATAATGTGCTGAAGGCGAAAGCGTTTGAAGTCAAAAAGTAAATTAATTTTCAGCATAGTAAAAGTTACTATTAAAAGGATAAAATTGCAATGTGTTTATAGTGGATATTTGCCCTGAATAGAGTAAAAATAATGAATTCACTCTCAAAGGGTGAAAATTTACATCCACAAAAATAAGATTGTCTATCCGGGTCTCACCAAAAATATTTTTGCAAAACTTGTGACACAATTTGGAGCAAATTGATCAAAATTTTGATACCAAAATTAGTTAAAAAGAGTTGCTGATTGGTTCCATGACATATTTCAGTAACAAAATGACCAAATTGTTAAAGTTTGCACGGTCTTTTTCTTTTTTCTCTTTCACACCACGGTTCTTTCAACTTAGTGAACTCTTGGATTAATTTGAAAACAATTTGAAGTAAGCTTGAAACAATTTATTGACTTATTATTGAAAATGATATTGTATATGAAGCATAGTCAAAGTAAGTTAAAGCTTGGTGTCCGAGAACCCCAATCAGCTCCTCACATGGTCAGACTCGGATTATCATGGTTATGCTGATGTTGGGACTAATAATATTCTAGCCCTTTTTGAAAATAAAAAAAAAAATAAACTACATTAATGAATATCCATACGACATCACCGTGTATTCCTGAAAACTAAACGTATTTGGGATTTGAATACATATATCAAAACTCTAGAAATGTACCTTATGCATCATTCCGTGTATTATTGGATTAATTTATATGTTGCCTCAATTGAATGTTTCGCCACTTAGCCAATTGACCTATATTTAACCTATATACTGACAACCTCTAGATCATACTGAACTCTTGTTGAATGCTTCCGAACAATAAAAAAAAAGTTAGTTTATCAGTCATCGGAACATCGGGCATTTTCCTCTGCAAAGCCCCCAACATTTTTCTTGATCAATGAGTCGGGCCATTAGACTGATTATTGTTTTTAAATATTTTTTGTTGGTTTCTCTTTGGTCGTTTTCTTGTTCTTTGTTTAATGTTATCCTGGGAAATCAGTGTTACAATTTTAAACAAAGCAAAAACATAAAGCCAAATGTTACCTGGAAGTCTTGCCCAATTTTCAGCAGTACAGAACACTGTCATATATCATCACGTATGAAGTGGGTCAGTTGATAGGGCCTTTGTCAAGGTACTTCCAACACTATCATGGTCATTTTTTGTTATAATTGCTATTAGTAGACTTAATTATGGTGTATTTTCATATTTTGGTATTATGAAAGTGATTCAATGACAAGAATCACGTCATCAATAGTCCCTTCTGTCGTAAAAACTTTTTTCAGTACTCATTGAGAGCCCTACCATATTTCAAATTTAATTTACAAAAATGAAAAGAACTGCTTACAAACCCTTTGTACATACACTTAATTCATATTTTAAATTCCTCGTTGACCGTTTTAGCGAAAGTCTTTCCTGTTGTAATTAAATATACAACCATTTGTTTTCTAAAGAGCTGCAACATACCACATGCCCTAGATTGCACAATACGCTTATGGTCCTGGAACCATACTATCGGGCCAGACTCTCACACGTGCTTACTGTAATGGTCGGCGTTTATAGATTTTAGAAATTTGTTAAAACTAACATTATAAAGAACATTTTATAGTATATTCATTTTCAGAAAAATGTTGCATTCACTTTGTGTTCTTAAAATATGGTCGTCATTGAAATCAAAATAAGTAAAAATTGGTGCTACACCAGAAGAATTAAACAAAAATTCAACGGGAAAGTATAAAAATAGAAAGTTTTTTATTTTTTTTATTTTTTTTATTGTATTGAATGACAATGGGCGAGTGATCGGCGAGTGGGCCACTCTACCACGTTAGATAATTTGGTAAAACAACGAGACTCAGATTATTTTACATAACGTGAATATTAAGCTCGGTCTGGATCTGATTTTTGCACTGTTGGTGCAAAACAAATTACTTATTAAATATACTATCTAAAAATTACGCTTGGTGGGAAGATTTATTGTTAAACAGAAACGGAAAATGGGTCATGTTGTGTGAAAAACCTATTTTTAAGATAAAATATGCAAATATAACTATTAGAATTGATATATGAAATGATTATTTGCATACTGAGAACAAACAAACTTTGTTAGCTAACGAATTCTGAAAACCCGAGTTTGTAAGCATTTTTGGATTTTATTTATGGGCAAGAATCTAACTCCGGTAAAAAAATTTAAGATTAGTATGTACAATTTCATGTTAATGAGGCTGTAACTTTTTAAATATTTGTGCATAATTCTTGTAAAAAATGATGGTAGAAGCCTCAGTACTGGACCTTAAACTGGAGACCAAAAAATCAAACATGTACTCCAAAAATTACTTTGCGCTATTTTTTTTTACGAAGCGGACGTTTCGCTATCATCTGCCAGCCCTATAATACTGTGGGCTCTATGGGCAATACGATGTGCAGTGGTGAAAACATAAAGGGTCACTGGTAAATGTAACTTGCGTACGTTAAATGTGAAATACTACCTGTCTAAGGCAGGTTGGCGCTATTGAATTTCTGATATGTAACAATGGGTTTTTGCGCTGGTCCACAAATAGGTGATATGGGGCCGCTCATTAACTTTCCTGCAAATGTTACCTAAACAGCTCGTAAACTGATACGACTAATACCATACCAATAACCGACTCATAAATAGGTCCACCCGTAGTTAAGCATCGGTTGGATAAATAGTTGGAATTAAACTCTTGGCTTAAAACACGTAAAAACGCAAACCACAACTTTGTAATTAACATCGCCAAATTAAACCTATTTAGTCTTAATAATTCGGGAATTTTTACTTTGGCGTGTTCATTTAGGAACAGTGTAGAGGGACCATACAGTTATAAACAATCCATGTATAATGGCTAAGTAGGGCCTAGATATTCTTTCAATATGGCTCCACGAGGATACAATGACATGTGAGAATATTTTAAATTCCTAAACCCCGTGTTTACAGTGAAGTAATGGTGAATTATTCATAAATCGATTGTATTAAAACCTGTACAAAGTTCAATTTAGAAATACAGTAAACAAAATTAGTTTTCTACTTGGCCTTTTTTTCAAGTCACTTTCTATTGTAAGGAAGGCAGCGAAGCGGATTTTCTTGGATCTATTGAAATGAAAATGGCTTTTTTTCCTCTCCCTATTTCACCTAAGGGATATGACCCAAAACTTTCCCCAGTTCCTATATCAGCGCTGAATCGAGTATAGCTGCTGCGACTCAAAAGAAGCCCATTTGTATGAGTACCATACGACGGGAGCCGCAACATCGCTATATGACGAAACAACCACGAAAATGAGCTTTTCTCGTGCCAGAAATTCTGAATAGGATTATCCGCGGAAAGGCCACTTGAGACAATCTGAATAACAATTGCAATTACTATTATAGGGCAGGCAGGATAATCGTTCAAACGTCAAGTGGGCCGATGTGGGTTCCTTCTTATCTCTTTCTTTCATGTATATTAGGATTCGTGGTTAGGGATACCACACCAATTAGGATGAAATATATAATCTTTCACCGGATTGTGAAGGATAAAGAAATCCAATTTTGATGTAATGTTTAATATTTTTCGGGATCAATTAGGTTAAAATTATATGATTTTTTTAATTATATGTTATTTAAGAAAATCAAGATATATTAATGTGGCTAAACTATTTACGAATTGTAAGTGGTTGTTTGTTTGTTTGTTTTTTTCAAAACGGAATAAGTTTTAAAACCAAATTTTTACGGATATCTGTTATAGGAAGTGGAAAATATCTTGTTAAGACAAATACGCATCACAAAACCCCAACGCACAAAGCATCTTTTAGGACGTACACTGTTAAAAATTTCCGTAAATTAAGAAAAGATTTTCCGTAAATTTACGAAAACATCTGTTTAGAAACAATAAAAATAAAAAACATAAAAAATAGCTAAAAATGTTAATTTACGGAAATTATTTCAAAAATTTCTGGAAGCAATATTTCCGACTTTTTTTTTTTGGTCCGTAATTTTAAATTACGGAAAAATTCTGTTAAAATACATATTTTTTTCCATAATATGCAACAAATTTCTGTAAAATTACTGTCAAAGTTCGTTAATTGACAGAAAATATCTGTAAAATTTAACCAAATACTGCTGCCAGAAATTTCCGTAAATTTCTGAGATTTTTTTAACAGTGTAGGCCTACTACTGGTTGTCGCAGAAAGAACGTTTACCCTCCAGAAACGGTTACGTTTATGCTTACGTAACCGATTCATGGTTTGTTTTGGAAACAGGCAGGGGGAGGGGCAAAGTGCCCCCCCCCCCCCCGACGACTTGATCGGGAAAAAAATTGCAAAATCAGCTTAATCAGCCGTTTTTTAAACCCTCTGACTATGAACAATGGGCCTTTGACCCCCCCCCCGAGGGACAATGCCAAGACTGGGAAATTTGCCCCACTCAGAGCGGGCAGACCCGATACGCCAACGAACCGATCTGTCCTGGTTTTCGCTTATAATGAGGAATATTACTTTTTTGAACATATGGCCAAAACAAGAAAGAAACGGTGAAAAAATAACCAAATAATGACTCTTTCCTTAAAAAATGGTGCAAAACCTAGTTGTCCATAGCTAGCATAGCTGAGAAAGAAAAACCCGGCATGCAAATATCCCCCACATTAACACCCTTCTGGCCAATAACACACCCAAATTTCAAAGGTCCAATGCTGATTCTAGGGTTTTTGTCAGTTCTCTACGCTCTGCAACAATATTTGCGGCTGATCGTCCCGTTCTTTGACGACAACATCTCTCCTTGTACCTTTTGCTCCAGAAATTTGTCTCTGATCCTCTTGATGTCCATTTACTAGGGAACATACTTTGAGAAAAGATTTTCACTCATTCACGCCGAACTGTAACGAAAAACTGTGTTTTAATTATATATTTTAGTCTTGAAAATTCTCCCACCATTTGGTCTGTTAACCCAAGAAAGAACAGGGAAGGAGAAAAGGAAATAAAAACGGGAATTTACATCTTCTTACTACCTCCCCCTCCCCTCTTATGCCTCTCCTAATGCCAATTGCAGGAGTCAAGCGTCAATAATCTTAATTTGAAGAGCGAGCTTTTACCAAATTCATATTTGCATTGGGAAATGGACGTGGGTGGGTGAAGGGGATTTAGGTTACTGATCATGCGACAGATCTTGACCGTGTATTTTTCGTTTATATTTATTTAATTCGGTGCTCGCCAGTTTCTCCTTGCTTCTAAATACTATTGTCAAGTTACTTTCTCGGGTTGTTTCATTACTTGATCCTCATCATGGGCGCCCACCCTTCTAAAAATATTCGACAAGATCTGGGGTAATGGCTGAAGAACAAAATTATGGTGCTTTTTTGAGCATAAACAAATTAAGGGATGTAGGGCCAGAAACATTGTCAACAAATTGATTAAATCTGACACGACTTAAGTGTGCTCAAATGCATACGAATTCCAATACATGTTTCCTATGCTATTAATAGCGTGGACAAAAATAGTGTTGCATCATTTTTAGGGAAATAGTCATTGTTTGGGTATTTTTCACCGTTTGCTTTCTGTTTTCACCATATTGTTTTAAAAAGTACCTTATTTTCTTAATATGAAGCTAAAACAAGGATAACGAATTGGTTTTAAGTAAGCAAAAAAAGGCCGTTTCTGGAGGGTACGTTCTTTCTGAGGGACACCCTGTATATTTGAACTTTAACATTCGCTCTAATTATTCGCATCGTTCTATAAATTGGAAACGTGGATATATGAACAGATCGTATCGTAAAATATCTTGATGATGAGACGAATATGGCAAGTATTTGCACAATGAAAGAGAAAACTGGTTTTTCGCTGAAAAACCTGGTTTGCAACCGAAAAACCAGGTTTTCGATTTTGGAAACCCAAAGGTTTTTCAATCTGAAAAGCAAGGTTTTTGATAAACCAAGTTTATCGACCGCATAAATTTGGTTTTTTGATCGAAAAAACAAGGGTTTTTCAAACACTTGCTTATCGATTTGAAAAACCAAGTTTTTTCAAATCGAAAAGACCAGGTTTTTCGAAAGAACGTTGTGCCATAATAAATTTGAATAACCTGGTTTCAACGAAAAAACCTTGGTTTATCGAAGTCGAAAAAGCTAGGGTTTTTGATAAACCTAGTTTTTCAGTCGAGAGAAACCTGGTTTTTCATTCGAAAAACCTAGTTTTGCAAATTGGATATGCAAGGTTTTTGAAAAAAAAACCTGGTTTTTAGTCGAAAACCAGTGTTCTTGCGCAACTGCAGTAAACTAGTTTTATCAAAACACGCTTTTCGAATCAGATAAACTTGTTTTTTTTCGATTTGAAAACCAGGTTTATCAAAATTTGATTAATTACGGTTGTGAAAAAACATAGTTTTTCGAAAAGAAACCTAGTTTTTTCGACCGAAAAACCAGGTTTCTCGACCAGATAGAATGGTGTATCAAAAACCTAGCTTCTCGAATCAGAAAACCTAGGTTTTCGATTTGAAAAACCAGGTTTAGTCAAAATTTGATATGATAGGTTTTTGAAAAAACCATTTTTTCAGACGAAAACCAGTTTTTTCGGGCTGATTAAAACTAGGTTTATCAAAAAACCTAGCTTTTCGCACGATAAACCAGGTTTTTCGATTGAAAAGCCAGGTGGTGTCAATTTGATATGCAAGGGTTTTTGAAAAAAACCGGTGTTCGATTTGAAAAACCAGGTTTTTCGATTTGAAAAGTTTGTGATAAAATAGTTTATCAGTTGAGGGAGACCTGATTTTCGATCGAAAAAACCAGGTTTTTCAAAGACGCTGGCATATAAATGTTTGAAAAACACGGTGATTTAGTTGAAAAACCAGGTTTATCAAAAAGCCTATTTTTCAAGATTCGAAAAACCTGGTTGTTCAAATTGAAATACCAGTTTATCAATCGAAAAAAACAACGTTTTTTGCGAAAAACCAGGGGCAAGGGTAATGCAACAGAAGAGAAAAAAAAACTGGTTTTTCACAGAGAAACTAGGTTTTTCGATTTTGAAAAACAGGTTTTCGACTGATAAACTAGGTTTATCAAGAAACCTAGCTTTCGAAATAGATAGACAAGGTTTTGCGGAAAAAGACCTGGTTTCGATCGAAGAAACGGTTTATCGGAGCGAATCAAATCCATAAGCCTGGGTGTTCAAATGAAAAACCAGGTTTATCGTTCGAAAAGCTAGGTTTTTGAAAAAACCAGTTTTTCGCTTGATAAACTGGTTTTCGAGGGTTCGAAAAACCTGGTTTTGTCGAAAGACTTTGCTTATCGGATTGGAAAGAACCCCAGGTTTTCCGACCGATAGACCAGGTTTTTCGATTCGAAAAAGCTAGGTTTTTCAAGAAAACTTGGTTTATCGATCGAGAAACCTGGTTTTTCGGCGTCGAAAAAAGCTAGGGTTTTTAAAAACCGAGCTTATCAAATTTGAGAAACCTGGTTTCAAATCGAGAAAACAGGTTTTTTCGATTCAGCGAAAAAGCTGGGTTTTGAATAAACTAGTTTATGGGTCGAGAAACCTGGTTTTCAGGCGGAAAAACCTGTTTTTTTCGGTTGGTGAAAAGTAACCAGATTTTTCGGTGAAAATCTAGGTTTGTTTCTCTTCATTGTGCAACTACGTTGCCATAGAAATTAGAGACGTGTATCGACAAGCATTGTGTGTTCGTTCTAATCTTATTCTTAGGTATAAGAAATAGCAGGTCAAAATTAAAAGGGCCCTGACCCCGCAAACAAAAGGTACATTTTCCTGGACAAAGTTGGCTGTGCTTTAACTGTACAAAAAAATGCGTAATAGGTGTACACGAGCAATGGTGACACATTAATGTGCAAGAAAAACAATTTGCACAACAGAGGTTAATGTCCAGCCCTGTAAATGACGTCATTTATAAATTTGATGCGGAGTTAAAAAATAGACACTTTCGTGTGCATTTTGATTGTACAATAGGGAAATCCCGGAGAGAGGTACAAAAGTCTGAGTACAACACAAGAAATGCCAGAGACACTGTTGATTTTGGTGCCAATGGATAGCTATCGCTATCTGCTTTTCTGTTGCTACCAAAATGAGCAATAAGATATCATTATACATTGGTGACTTCAAATTGATCTCCTTAAAGTGGCGCTAACAGGCCTTCCACGGATTATTTAGATCTGTCTATCGCACGCTCTGATACAAACAATTCTAAACCTACTCGGATTCGGAAAATCTGCTACTCTTATAGATAACACCCTAACAAACACTTATGACTTAGAAGAATTCGTATTTTGTACAGATATCCCGATCATATGCCTACTGTACTTGTCAGTAACATTAAATCCACAATAAAACGCAATCAAGCAGAATGTGCCCATAAACGACGTTCATACTGAAGATAATATTATCAATTTTAGAAACAAAATGTCGAAAGTAGATTGGCCAAAATGTTACTTGCAAATGGTAATGTCAATGATTGAAATTAATGATCCTTAGAAATGGATGCATATGAATGAATGGTCTCCCACTTAAAAAATGTAAAACTGTAACAAGTAAGAATAATCGTGATCCGCGATCACGTGGATTACAAGGGGTATATTGAAGAGTATTAATACCAAAAATAAGTTTGTACAAAAGATACTTCGATGCCCAAATGATCTCGACGGCCAAAAATTGTACTTCAGAAATAAACTACATACGTATAAGGAAAATCCAAACGAAGTTTTTCTTAAAAAAATTGGAACAAGCAAAGGGAAATATCAAACAAAGTGGAAAGCTCTGATAATGTCATTGGTCGCTGCCAAAGAAAACCCCTTCCGAAGCAATTCAAATCCCAATCAGGGACCAGAAACTATCACTGTACTCAAAAAGTATAGCTGAGGGTTTAATGAATTCTTTGTAAATAATGTTGGGCCTGACCTGGCTTCAAAAGATCAATAGTACCGGTAAAACTTTTATGTTATTGAAAGATCCTGTCACAGTTGATAGTTCTATGTTTATGAAAACAGATTGTGGAGGACAGAGATTATTAAATGTCATGTAATAAAGAATAAGGATGGGCAGGTCATGATTGATATTGGGAACCTTGTCGTCAATAGTGGCCAATGAAATTGCTGTACTTCTTATAATGATATTGCAGTATGAATCTTTTCTATGGTAAAGTGCCCTGTGATAATCTCAAAATGCTAAAGAATTACCTAATATATAAAAAAGATGATGTGAAATTATCAAAATTATAGACCAGTGTCTGTTCTTCTATGTTCTCAAGAAAGTTCCCTTGAACGGCTGGCGTATTTAACGAGGGGTGCATTAAATATATTGTGCGAATGATATTGCAATAAAAGCAGCAGTAGGGTTTTAGAGCTACCATTCAACATATATGGCAGTCATGAAACTAGTTGATAAAATCAACAATGCTGTTGACAAGAAGAAAACCTCTCTAGGTATATTTTTAGACTTGTCAAAAGGGTTTGACACCATAGATCATAATATTCTTCTTTATAAATTGGAATTATTATGGGTTCAGAGGAGTTGTGTATAAACTGGTCCAAAAGTTAACTTGAATAACAGAAGACAGATGTTAAATAAAGTTCTAGTAGGTTGACCTCCGCAACCCCCCCCACCCACGCCAAAGAATATTATGTGCGGTGTTCCTCAGGGTCATGGTATTTCGGCCAGTGTGCTTTTAATACGTTATGTTAAACGATATAACCAATACGTTCGGATGTTCTGAATTCTTAATATTTGCTGATGAACACGACTAATTTGTATGCTCACAGGATATGCCGAGTCAGATTAATGTAATAAACAATGAGGTTATTTGAAGTAAGTAATTGTTTAAAGCAAAACAAACATCTGTTAGATGCCGGCAAACAAACTTCATGTTTCTGGGGACACCTTCAATGACAAATCATGCCCAGAAGACGATTTGTTACTGATCAATCTAATGAGGTCAACCAATGTAAAGTTCTTCTAGATGGAATGAAACTAGCACGAGTAAAAAATAAACGAAGTTTTAGGACGTACCATAGATGAAAACGTTAACATGGGAAATTTCATATTGATATATTACCAAGACGATATCACGTAACATTGGTGTTATGAGTAAGCTCAAGTATACTATACCAAAAAGAATATTCCCTCTTTATTGGTCGTTATTCTGGCCATACATCCTCGCATCCTCTTTGGCGGAAGAACATATAAAAACATACCTGAGTAACATACACAAACTGCAAAATGGGCGCTAAGGAAAATTTCTGGTAGCAAGTATAGAAGTCATACTGGTCCGTCTTTGTAAAATCCAATATCGTAAATGTATTTGGTATGTATAAGCTTGAAACTAGCGTATTTATGTAAAGATTCAAACGATTTACTTCCCGCTGGATTTAACAACTTTTTCACTGCAAGTCCCAAATACAGAGTATCAAAACAAGATACCGTTGATTAATTACCAAACTAACTAAAATAGATCCAGAACCTTTCCGATCACTCGATTGGAACTTCTGGGACCTTAATTTGGAATGCACTAATCAATAATATCAATTAGAATCTAATTCGATAACACATTTAAAAAAAATCAATAGTTGATGTAAAAGAAATTATTTAATGGGTTTTGTTGTGGCAATGTCAAATTATGAGTGAAATCTCTGGAGACTTTGTTGCTGTTTGTGGTAATTAATGTATGTTCAGTATCATGTTTCTTGAGTTCCTCACCATATCTCGCTTCGTCACACCATCCTTTTCTACTTGTCCGAGTGGTCCGATTTTGTTGTGTTGCTTTCTGGTGTGAGGAGCCATGAAGAATTCAATATGTGTTTATCATTGTTTTAATTACTGTTATGTACGAGTACAGAGGGCAGTCCCACTGGCCTACTTGGCCTTTTGCTGTTCCTCCATAATGTCTTTCTTATTATTTTGTGGTATTTATGTGGTTTGTTGGTTTTTTGATAATGTAGACATATTATGGGAATAAAGAAGTGCTTGAATCTTGCGACATTACCACACATGCTAGAATTCTGACTTTATAAAGTTCACGTGTCAGCAGTCAATTCATACAAGTGTCGAATAGGGAACATGTCTAACACTGGGTACTCATCGAATTGGACAGTTTGGAGTGTAAAATGCGGCCATATGGGAATACAATATGTTATTTAAAAAAGTAATATCAGTATTTGATTATTTTCCCTAAAAACATGAGAACAGTGGGTATTAGATTCCTAAACAGGTACGGGGGGGGAGGGAATCCACATAAACAGCAACAGAAACCGAGTATCTACATCCGCGTAAATGCGAGTGTTAGTCTTATTCAAAGACCTAACGGTAGGAGGGCGCTCTTACGCACATCGAACGGTCACACATAGACTTGACTAGAGGCTAGGCCTGGTCACGAATATTAAATCTAAATGACCGTTATTGGAAATTGCAGTGTTTGCAGCGAGGTTAATCCACTAACCTCGACGGATTTTTAAAATTACCATATTACTAAGATCTTTTGAACGAAGGTTTAAGAGCTGATTTTGTAATGTCACTGAGACAGACACTGCCATAGTAAATGCACGTAGCAGTTCCCCAAATTACCGTTTTGAAATCCCTAATGCCCAAATCAAGCAGATCGTGTCCACCCCCCCCGAACATGTATAGACACATCAATCAAGCTCCTGAGATATGAGGCTCGGAAATAAGAATGGCGGCCATTTTGTAAAATGGCCACTACGACCGCCACAGGCCAAATACAGCTGGGGTCTCGTTTTGAAATAGTCAAGTATAGTCTATATTAAGTGTGTGCAAAGTGTCATATTTCTGTCACAAATTGCACTTTTTGTTTGCTAAATCTCTGGACTATTTCAGAAAATCCTGGCAGTTTACAACCATGTGCGCAGTAACAGTCGTACGTTAGCATTCAAAATGAAAACATCGAGTTCGGGCTATTGGCATTGGCATTCAGAACTGACTCTATAGAGCATAGTCCATGTCGTTATACCCATTCTATGTATGGTGGCATCATCTATGTCGTTATACCAATTCTTGCTAGAGCCTTGATGGCTTTTCTGCAGTAATCTTGATCGGGATATCCATCTTCACCTCTGAGGAAAAAAACATAAAATGTTGTTGCCGTTCAAATAAGGAATGTAGAGAAAATGATTATTAGTTTTAGCTTGGAAATAGTAGCAGTTTAGCAAAAGAAGCAGCAGCTAGAAGAAGCTAGAAAAGGCTAGAAGAAGAAAAAGCTAGAGAAAGAAGCTAGGAGAAGGAGGAGGAAGAGAAGGGCGGAAGAGGGAGGACAAGGAGGAAGAAATTAAGAGATGGTAGTTTACGTTTTCCCAGTTAGTTTTCCCAATTTCGTCTTTGGCCAATTATATTACACATTTGGTCATTTAGCTCAGTATATTTCGTCTAGTGTGGTGTATGCAAAAGCCATGGCTAAAAGTTAGGCCTATATAACAGCAAAGTTTATCATTATCTTTCTGTCTTTCCTTCTTTCTTGCTTTCACCTTATATGTCTTTCTTTCACTACACTTTTATTTCTTTCGCCTCATTTTTTTCTTTCACCTCATTTTTCTTTCTATCATCTCATTTTTTTCTTTCTTTTTAATTCATTTTCTTTCTTTCTTTCTCAAGAATGATGAATTTTGCTGATGTTACAGGCTTAGCTTTTAGTCATGGCCTAATACATACAGCACACGAGACGAAATATACTGAGCTAAAAGTTAAATTATATGACAAACTAATGAAATTGCTTTGTGCTTTCAGATGATGGACCATGGATACGACGCAATTAAAATTAATTAAATTGATTTTGACGAAAATGTATGAAAATAAGTTAATTTATTGATCAAATGTTTAATATAATTGACCAAAGACGAACTTGTTTTAAACAAACGCACTTTCAGCTTTCTTGGGACGAAAACAACTTAACGGGATATGAAATGCAATGAAAAAATGTTTTAAACTAACTGGGAAAAACTATAGTCAATAGAAGTAGTACTTGTAAACATGTTTTACATAGAGCGTTATTAGGCCAATATTGGCTTTGGATGGTCTGTAATATTACAGAGCACGTTTATATTTGTTTATCATGATAAACTTTTCGGGGTTTGAATGCCGCACCAGGGTTGGTTAGTTTTGGATATACCGGTGTTTAGTATCTCCTATTTTTAAATTACGTACCCACCAATTGTCTTGTACTTATGCGGTATACGAGGTGATAGAGCTACATAATCCCGGGGGCCATTCGTCCAAACGATGAAACAAACCTCGCCCGCTATGAGAGCCTTTTGCAAAAGCTGAAGTAGATCACCTCCTTCTTTCGTGTTAGGTACATACGTTGTGACCATGAGGGAGTCATAAGGCTTCTCTGCGTGAGATGTCTGGAGTATCACATAAATAGAGCTTTAACATATTTAGTTATTTTTAATACCCTCTTGATTTACTATTACAAAGTTCACACTTCGGGGAGGGGTCACCTCAGGCTTACTTCGTACAATTATTTACCCAAAAACTTTCCTTATCTTAAAATTGTATGGGTGTCGATTGGAACCCCTAAAAACAAAGACGACCCTTATTACTGACCGATTACCACTTCCCCAGTAAACTTCAAATTTAAAATGGCGATAAATCATCTAAAATCCATCTTTTATCGTCAATTTTGACAAGGGGACCCTCGTTTTTTTTTGTTCCATTGATACTCCCATACATTTCAGTAATAATAGGCAGCTTTAGAAGTCGTGCGAGAGATGTATGCTTGTACTTGTAATGTAGAAATATTTTATTCATGGATCGAACAAAAGAATTCAACGCTTCGCATACAGGTACAGAGCTCAGGAGTGCAATATATTTTCTTTACTGGTATTCGGCAAGGAAATTTTGGTACCACTCACATTAAACCTCCAAAACCATTTGCAGGTTAAAAAGCAGTGAAAAGCTATTTTAATCTTGCCTTGTCATATGCAGTTGTTTAACCAAATAGTGTAAACTTTAAAACTACCTATTGAAATAAGAGAACTCTTTGGCTCTCCCAAGATTTACAAAACAAATTATGTTGTATTTTAATTACCTTTGAGACACTTGAAGGTACAAAATAGGTGATAACATGGCTTCCTGGATAAGGCTCTCCTTTGAGTTGAATCTTGTTTTCCAAGTAATACGTCATCAGTCCGTTAAGATCTCTAAAAGTTACATGAATAATATTGATGCCGCATCTAGGACACTTGCTGTAATCCCGTACTGATGAGTACATACAACGGAAACACATCTGATGACCACAAACTTTTAAATGGACAATATCTTCGTCTCTGCCACATTTGTAACAAGAATGACTTGTGTCAAGATCTGCTTTCTGAGGACCAGCCTTCGTGTAGAAAACAGAATCGCCGGTGGAAGCTGTTTCAAATGTTTTCTGATGAAAAGGTTTATTCCCACCTTTTCCCTTAAACGCTGTAAGAGCGTACACTTTTAGAGATGAAGCAAACTTCCCAGTAAGATTGCCAAATGCATTGCTTTGAGAAGAACCAGTTCTGGTTGCATCTGATGGCCATTTGACTCTCGCTTCAGTAGCTGTGTCTGCCTCAATCTCATAAGGATGCTGCACAAATGTCTCGTATAAAATCTGTGTCGTTTCCTTTTTGATGTTAACCAAAAGAAGGCGCTTGATGCTACGGTCTTTACGACTTCTACTAAATTTTAAAATGTCACCTGCGAGAACGTCTGCACAGTGGTGTCTGCCTCCTCCAGATGTGCCTGATCCAATAAGAGGAAGAGCAACTGCTTCGCTTCGTAATTCATTAGTTGCGTAGAAAAGCATGTCCATGAATAGCTTAAATAATGCCCGTTTAAATTCATCCAATGAGTTGCAATATTGACATAATGGAGTAACGGCGTGAATAACAAACCGACAACGAAGATTTCCTCCCGATGTAACGAGTATATCCCATGGTCTTAAGCCATCACAACCACGCTTGCGAAGCTGATCTTTACACTCCTTTTCAAGGCGGGGACCCGCTGCTTTGGATATCGCCTCTGAAACGCCGCCGGTAAAGGTTAGTTGGTTGTTAGTGGAATTCACGATTGTATTAACATGCTGCTCTGTAATATCACCGTAAATGAGGTGAACTGTTAGTCTTTCTGGCGTCATTAACGTTGGGAATAGAGAGGAAATAGAGTCCGGTGGTCTTGGTGTGGGTATGTCTTGCAAGATCATATTGGAGGATTGCAATTTGTCATACAGCGCCCCACGTGTGCAGTCCGTAGATTTTGCGGCTATATTTACTAAATATATTTTTCTCAAGCTGGGTGATTTTACATTTCTGCCAAAGTCAATCAAAGCATTTGCAAGTTCTTCAGCACAAATCTCTTCTGCCCCCCGTGCGTTCCTGCTCCGATTAAAGGGATTGCAACCGTTTTAGCAGACATTGAATTCACATACTCTGTACAAGTTTGGACAGTTCTTTTCAAATGCTTTCTGAATGTTTGGCACGGCATGTCAGCGAATATTGGTCCGACGGTGTGAATAACGAATGAGCAAGGGAGATTGAACCCCGGGGTTTCGACGACTTCTCCTACCTCAAGCGGGTTTCCCTTTCTGTCATGTATAATTGATGTACACAATTTCTGAAGTTTTGGTCCAGCAGCTTTTGACAAGGCACTAGCAACCCCACTGTCGTGGCATAGGTTAGCATTACCCGCATTTACTATCACGTCTACTTCCTGCTCTGTAATGTCACCTTGGAAAACGATAACATTTACCTCTTTATGTATTCGAAATGTTTCGAGCTGAGCTATTCTAGCACTAACAGTATCTGGAACATGCTGTGACGAATGATTTCGGATGACAACAAGGTGTGGAATGCCCGTTGAAGCTCTATCGTTGATTCCTCGTCGATGTTTATGAGTTGAACGTTTGCGAGTCTTCTTTTCCCCTTGTTTGGCTAAATTCAATCACGGCTCGGGCCAGAATTCTCGAACACTCTTCTTTGGATCCTCCAAATATTCCGGAACTTATCAACGGAATAGCTATTGAAGATTGCGACAAATTATCATTGCAATACCGTAAACATTCTAGAAAGGTTTTTTTTAATAAGTCCTTGAAATTTGAAGATGTCATCCTTCGGTTTCGTTTATCAGGTCCAACTGCGTGGATGACGTAATTGCACTTAAGGTTATAGCCTTTTGTATGCACGCATTCAGCAACTGCGACCAGTCCTCTACTACTAACAATTTCATCACTTTCACGTATTAGTCCAGGCCCTGCAGCCTTTGATATAGCTTCAGCAACACCTCCACCGTGATTAAGCCGCCCATTTGCTGCATTGACGACCACATCAACGGATTGTTTCGTGATGTCCCCTGTACTTATTATTACTTTCAGTCCCTCTTTGGTGACGAATAAGCGTTGCCTGCTTTTGGAATTGGATGTTTGAGAGTTACTGCCATGATTAACAGCCTCATGAGGCATCTCTTCGAAGGCTTGAGATGTATGGAGATTTTTCTTCAATCCTCTTTTCCTTGATTGAATGCCTGCTTCACTCCTGAAGTGCTTTATAGCTTCATGAATGAGTTCCCCATCTACCTTCTCACCTATGAACGAGAAAGCTCCCCCTCGAAGCTGCCCAATGAAAATTGTTTTGAATTTGCTTCTGGTTGATGAAGTAGCCTTATCAAATTGGTTGTTCCCATCATTGGCAATATTCAGACATGTTTGTACAGTACGATGGCATATGTTGTGATAGAGAAGTTGAAATTCACCAATCGCCTCATCGACACCCGACTTGTCGATGCCCGTAATTGTAAGACTACAATGTTGTATTGTTGAAACGTTTTCAGTTAAGTTGATCGACACTTTACATCTCTGTCGAATATTATCTACTTCTGTCCTGTGTACATTAAGCATATACAAGTATATTCCTTCGTCAACTGGCATCGTGCGAGCAGAACGATTGCTCTGAATTTCTTGCTGTAAACAGTGTTTGACTGTTTCATATGATTGGGTCGAGGAAGCGCTGTCTTTGGTAACTCTTGGGCAAATCGCCGCATAGGCATGATCTGGTGTCTGTTGTAGCCGATGTCCATATTGAGGGTTCGGGGTATTTGTTGATATCAGATTTTCTTCCTTATTAACACCATCTTCATTCAAATGTCTAGGAAGTGTTGCTCTTGAGATTTGAGTCTTTTCATGACGTATATCATGTTCTGCTTGTTTCATAATTTTCCCGGTCTTCCTTAAATGGCTGGCTCTTTGGATTGGCCTCCATTGTTGTCTTTCTGCAATTCTCATAAGTATTTCCACTAATGCCCGCGTATTTATCGAGGCGATCATTGTACCCCGTAACTGATTCAATTGGATTGTTTGCCCTTACTTGGATAGTTGGCGAGTTTGGTGAATTATACTCTACACTGCACAACTTATTACAATTTCCAGATGGTTCATATTGACCAGATATTGCCATGCAGTCGGCTGATGTTTCTTTGTAGCCATTATCAATGCCCTGAGTGACGTTATATTTCTTTTTTCCTGGGGCCAAACATTCACCATCATCGTTTAACAGATTGGCTGCCGGTACATCTGATAAAACGAGTCCAATGCTTGTAAGTACGACGTTGATAGCATTTGATACTTCATCAACTGAACCAGCCACTGTTGCGGAGCCGTTCATAATTGTCAGGACTTCTTCGGTCTGCAAAGATTTCAATCTATTGCGAGATATTAGGTCCGTGTAGAATCGCGAAATCACTCCTCTGACATGCTCAAAAACCTGTTATAAGAGCACAATTAATATCATTAGATATGTATAACCGAATTATAGTATTTAGGCCTATATGTTAATATCACAAATGACGTGTCTGATCAAACCTTAGTTAACAAAGTTCTGGAAGGGTTGATACTTAAGGTAGTCCGCAACATCTGGGGCGACCTTCTACGGTTGATTTGGGACAGTATTGGGACAGTAAATCCATTGCCTCGATTCAGGATGAGATCAAGAATAATCACTTCTCTTGCCTTTAGTTGATGAACTTGGCATCGGATGGCATAAATTCTTTAATACTTGTGGTTTGGGCAATATTAAAGCAACGGGTTATATTCCATAAAAATGACATTCAAACAAATGGGTGGCATGGGAGCACCTTTTATGTATAACATCAAAAATTCACACTGGGTGAAATTGGTTAACATGTTAACGGTGTGTAAGTCCTCCAGTCATTCCCTTGTCTCAACATCATGTACAATAGTCACTGATTTAGAAAAGATATTCTGTCTTGTTTTAAAAATGATTTTACGGAGTGTTTTAAGGCATGGTCCAACACCCCTCATTAAATGGCCATGATTATTCATGGAATAAAGAAATGAGCGGGAGGTCTTGCAGTGGTGCAATATGGTAAAGAGAGTTACGTTCATTTTCCATTTAGGGGGCATATAATAAAAAAGATGGTGTTTTTTTTTAAATTTTTAAACGTTAAAACAAACATATGCCTAGGTCGTTTTTGGAGGAGTTCTGGCACTCATAAAGTGATTGCAAGGGATGTAGACACCAAAATGTGCCTCGTGCGTGGTGGCTAAGGTAATAGAACAGACCAATCCAACCCTTTACAAAGATTCTGGAGTCATTTTGAAAATCTTATTAGGGGTGCATAGTCTGTCAGAAACATCAATCTTGAATTAGTGAGTACTATTCGCATATGTCTATGCTGTTAATTTTATAATTTGATAAATATCTTTTTTCCCAATGTTATTGTATATGTGTTGTGAAATTTGTATATGCACCACGTACGGATTCTTTAAATTATCGACTCTTGTTGTACGTCGCAGAGGGATACTAAAGTAGGCCATGCAGTGACATCCAATACAAGTATCCTCCACAAAATGTGTCGATTGTGGCACAGGACATCGTCACGCGCTGTAATATTTTTAAAAAAGCAAATCTTTTGATATATTGACAAGACTCATTTTCGTTGTGAGATGTTGTTTATTCTTTATTCGGAGTCCCAACTGTCATCTCATTGATTCAAAGTCTCGGAACCATCATTTAAAAAAAAAATATTAAACCATGATCTCATATGGATATTTAATGGCACACTTAAACGGGAAATGTACTTTAAGTATTATGACAGATTACACCCCGCGGCACCCAACTGTTCATCATGTTGTTGACACTAAAACCTATAAACGTGCTTGTTCCGATCGTCGTTTGGAGCCCCCGATTTAATGTGTGAAGAAGTAGTATCCAATTGATATCAGATGAAAGGGCGTATTTTTTTTCATTTTCGACCTGAAAATTCCAGCTGCTTTCAAATCATTTCTTTCTCAAGTACAGATAAAAAAAAAATACCGGGTTAATGGTTAACATGTTTTAGCACAGTAGTGAATAGGGGGTTACCTTATGTGTTATCGCGTCTAGCATTCAAAGCGCAAGCGTGTTTACCACGATGCTTGATGTAGTGTGTTACAAGTGATAGACAAAATCGGAAACAAGCACCTTTAAGCTGGATTACAACAACAACCTAGTCTTATCGATTTTTCAATGCATTGAGTTGCGAAAGTGAAATCAATGTGTCAGGAATAAGACTCTGTTTTTTTTTCCACACATTTCGTGATGTCTAGCAAAGTGTACTTGAAAGCACAAAGAAGTGGAAGTTTTAACCTGCCTTATTTTCAGCAATAATAGGGGAAATTTGGTATTTTCAAGGATTATGACGTCGCTGTGACGTCACAAATAGTGAAATAGGGGTGTTGGATATTTATTTGCTATCAATAAGAAGAGTAGACCCCTAGCTATGCATTCGTATCGTATTTTACCATTGGCTGTTATATAACAAAAATTAGAGATTTGCAACAACTCTCTCTCATGGATGTGTTACAGAAATAAGTGAGGGAGGTGGTCATGATTACGTTAGGGCAGTGGAGGATTTAAAGGTGGAATCTGAAAATCATTTTTTAAGCGCTGAGGGGGAGAATATTTATCAAGGAGAGAGGGGAATGGGGAAAAATGAACGAAGCGAAGGGAGAACGCGGAGATGTGTATCTGTCGTCGCACATGTAAGAGGATGAATTCCTCCACTCCTCTGGCGTAAATATTGACCGCTCCCAGGTTAGACAACGTTGATGATTTTGTTTTCTTTTGTATTTAGAAAAAAACTTGTTTGTTAACTTTAACAATTGACGGAATCAGATTTCAGATTTGAAATGCTATGCTCTTACAAATATGGGCAAAATAGGGACAAGAAATATAAAATTTGTCATTGGCAAAAATATGCAATAGCGACCATCATGTCGTGAGTAGCGTAATTCAAATATCAAAATACTGTTCATTCGGCCAAAAAACAAAATGATACAAATGCGGGAAAAGAAACTGCCAACAAAAATATATTAAACACTTGACTGACCATGGTTGTCGGCTAAAGGAGAAGAAAAAAAACAATAGAAGCTTATGAATTAATGACCAACCATGAGAATAGGGACGCTTACACTAAGAGAGGATATGGTCTTTCCACCAAATGCATTTCTTCACTGGTTGCCACGTGAATTTATAGGGGACAAAGTACTTAAATTGCAAGGTTGTGATGAGTTCTGTTCATTTAGGTACTTGTTGTCCACATAAATCATGTGACAACCAGTGCCAAAAGTGGTATTGGAAGAATTGCATTGTGGGGAGGAAAGAACACTATAACTCTTCTTACTAGTGGATCTGGGTTTCCTACCGGAAATCATTTTTTACCGAAATTCATATCCCACAAGACACCAACGATGTACGAGTAGATATGAATCACCCCATGCACGCTCGGGGTTTAAGGTGCCTCCTTTAAACTACGCGCACATTGGTGCGCAAAAAATAAAAGGCAATCAAAGAGTACTCGTACTGGTAAAATTTATGTACGCAAACGGTTTTCGTCAGTTATGACAGAAAAATGACCGTTGACACAAACACATAGAATATATAGGCGTATTATGGTATCTACTCGTACATCGTTGGTGCCCTTCCTATCCCAAGGCATGGAATTTCGGTAAAAATGATTTCCGGTAGCCATAGGAAACCCAGGATCCACGTTTACACTTACTTTGACTTGACATGAATACGGACGATGGCTGACTGTAAATCCGGTCCGATGGAAACAAGAATCTGAGTGACTTCACCCCCTGTTGACAGATGCTTGGAAAGGCATTACAACCTTGCCGGAGATCAGAAGTGTTCTCCGTCCAAAATGGTATGTTTCTCACAAGAATAGAATTGTAGGGGTTTCTTTATAATGATAGCTGCTTTTGCTCAAAATTGGGAATCGTTTGTAACATATTGCTCTATACCAACAAAGGATTCTATTGTTATGAAGTTACTTCTTTGCATTGAGGTAGCGTGGTATTTCTTTGTCTGATATCTGAAATATCACATCCGGTAATTTAATGATCTCCGTCTTCTGCAAGCGTTTTCGTTTTTCTCGCGATATTGGCTTCACTGATATAGAAGTCGTGGACGTGTGCTGTAATACGATGAACAACCTGCAAGATACGGTTTTTTATAAAGATAAAATTTACAAAATAAGTCCCATTTCCTATATTCTTGTTAACTAAACGTAAGGATCTAACTTAAATGAGAAAGGGCAAAGAAAGCACAAGGGTTAGTGAAACGAAGTAACCCGTGTTTCACCTCGCAAGGGAAGGAAAAATAAGCATTTATGTTTCTTTTAAAACACCATTTTATGAGGTTTTAGAGATTGATTCACCTATAGCTTGTAATCAAAGTACATGGATACAAGGTTTTTGTTTTATAAAAACTCATTCTGAAAGACCGATTTAGGGACAAATTTATAGGACTTTAAGGTTAATCTATTAAGGTGGCTGACCCGATCACGGTTCGATTTTTATATGTATCATGTATTCTCTTTCACAGGCGGAGCATATTACCAAAAATATCAGACAAATTTTGTTCAAACGGGAACAGCCATTTGGATAATACTCTCAACATAAATGTGTACTACTCTCTAATGTAAAACAAGTGAAAAATTTCCCTCCCAAAAGAGTGGGAAACTCTTGTAAAACCACTCCAAAATGAGTGGTTTTATACTTAAAAAGAGCGGGGGGGGGTGAATTTGCCACTCAAAAGAGTGAAAATCACTCCAAAAACAGTGGATTTCCACTAGTCTGAGTAGTTATTTGTTAAACGAAGGACAACACCTTTTGAGGAGTTAAATGAAGGACAACACGAAAAACGAGTGGAAAATCCACTCTTTTGGAGTAATTTCACTAAAAAAATCTCTTTTTAAGTACAAACCACTCATTTGGGTGGTACAAAAGTTTCCACTTTTTCTTTTTTTGGTTGGGAGTGAAAATTTCACTCGTTTATATTTTAGGAGAGTAAAATTGCCCCACAGCGACCAACGTGTTAAGTGTACGACAAATTAGTTTTGAGACGTTTTGCTCATAACATCAAAAGAAAACATTTCATTGGTCTTAAAGGAGGACCCTGTATCAAGAATAATTTACACATATACGCTGATAAAACAATTATGAACACAAATGGAGTGGTTTCATGGGAAAATGGAAAATAATAACCATAAAAGGATTTAAAAACACGTTGTCTGACCATGCGCTATTTGAAATCGCGCTAGTGATATGGGATATGCATATTGTGTTATGAGATACGGACAGCACAGTAGCGTCAACACCTTCTCACATGGATGCTTTCATATTGTATTTCCTATCGGCTGTATTACGCAAAAGTGCGTGTGGCAGGAGATATTGTCGCCGGCTCACTAGTCCGGGAACAATGGTAAACATAGGGCAATCGATTCAGTGACTCTTCACTCAACATTAGTTTCACGCTTTATTCCGTTGTCGTCTATGGAGCCCGGACTATGAATCCTGCCGGACCATATCTCCTTTCACACCGGTCGTATCGCATAACACGTTATACACTAGCGCGATTTTTAAATAGCACGTGATGATGGTTTTAATTCATTGTTATGGTTAATATAATTCTGTTTTCTATGAAACCACTCGATATGTGGTCAATAATTATTTTATAGTTTATATTGTTTAATATTATTCGTTGTACGGGTTCTCCTTTAAATACCACCGGGGTAACCTTTCTTCTGATATCAAACTCATTTTTTTTTAATCTCAAAAGCTTTTGTCCATAATATCAGTCCACTTAGAATTAAAAATAAATCGAAAGAATAATGAAGGTCATTGTTTTGCTTTTCAAAAAGGCGTTATTCCACAGAATTCAGAGTTAGATTCAATTCGTCGCCCACGTCACATACGGTCGTATTTTACAAAACACGTTTTCCGAGAAAATCGCAATTCAAAATCTACCGCGACATTTCATGTCTATACGGTACAACTAAGCATAAAAGAAACATCTAGACTTTACTATTTTGCAGAAAACATTTTAAGGTTTAAATCCGATTTAAAACTATAATTATATTATCTTAATTAGGCTACAAAATTATAAGTCTATATGTGAAATCACAAATATTGTATATTGCAAAATACGACGCATATTACGCCGTTATTTTTCAATGTACGTAAAATAGATCACTATGTGAAAAGCTTGTTTACGAAATAACGATGGAAATACGTCAAAATTGGTCTGTATGTGAAATCGTTTATTTGGGATCGGCAAAATACAACGCTATATCAAACACGTGTAAATGAATGGCGATTTTAAAATACGACAGTATGTGAAATGCGGATATGATGATTTTGAGGAAAATGACAAAAATCTGTAATTAATTAAACTAATTAATTAGGCATCCTCACACTTTGAAACTTTGTAGATGGCAAGAACTCGATAGGCGGAATTTCACAAAAACCTTAAAAATGTGAAATACGACAGTATGTGATGCGGGCGACGAATTGGTATGTTTACTATATATTTATGGCGGATAAAGCAAGCTGAAGAACGCCAACTCCAGAAGAAATACAGGCACAGGCAAGAATTGCTTGAGAAAAGTTCAAGTTCTAGCTCTCTTTAAGATTGCTTGGGGAGATGACTTGTCCCCTTCCTCCACCATGTTATGGGCCCCGCACGAAAAGTTGGGCTTCAAGATCAGAACATTAGCAATGTTTGAACTCGAGATCTTGGAAGATTGTATAACAAAATATGCATCATTTCATAAACAAAAGCGAAAAAGAAAAGGATTATCTAAGCAGGGGGATTATTCTAGGGGGATTATTGTTAATGATATTAGCTTCGTATCTTTTGATGATGGAAAGAGATCTTTATGTAGGAAGTAGTAACTGTGGTAGCAGACTCAAGTGTATGTCCTCGTCATTGAATTCATAGGTATTATCGAACTGCAATACATAATAAAATTCAGAGAAACATATCAAACTAGAACTTCGCTGTTCTCGGCTTTCGGTTGAAATATATTCACAGAATCTACAAGAATCCGACGGCGACTATTATGCTATTATCGCCCCTACGCCCTGGGCGGCGCACTCACCATCCGCCATGACCAGGGGGCATCTTGGCATTTCTCGTTAACACAGCGTGTACGTTGTATGTTTACCACAAAGAAGCGATAATTTTGATCAATTCTGACGGCAAAATCAACAATATAAAAAATCCATGATATCCATTTGTATATCATCCTGGGCGGCTCCAGGGCGGCTTGCACAAATAGCGATAAAAGTTACAAAAATGGAAACGAACTGCGTGTGAAATTCACTCCCAAGCGGCCAATGACACACGAAGAATGTGAAGTCTTTGCAGTACCAGATGCATCGGTTCCCAAATAGAAAAACCACCGAATCTGACATGCTTCGAATGAAGTGGAATGAACAATTTTATTTTTTTATTTTCATTTAGTTTGCTTTTAATACGATTGTTGTTTTCACAAAATTCCATTTTAAAAATGTTAAATTAGTTCCCATGTCACGTACGTCCAATCACTACTGTACAGAAAAAAACAAAAACACATCCACAATCATCGTATCCATTTCGTCTAAATACAACATTGAACTCGACGGTCATTTTACGTGTAATGATAGTCCAGGCGTAGCACATTCCATGCACAAACGAGACTCTCCGATATCCGAAATCGAATACGTGGGCACGGAAGCGTCATTTCTAAAACAACAACAACCCGCATCGGAAGATGTCACGTTTTTCGCAAATACGATCGGTCTTTGGGAAACTATTCAATTTTTCACGTACCCGGGGGGGGAATATATAAATCTGTCATGTTGTACTTTATTTTGGTCTGCGATGTTTGATTTTACGAAAAATTATTTTCTCACGCGGCTGTTATTACCAATTTTTACACGTATTCTAACATAAGCGTTCATTTCTCAGTCACGAAAAGTGGGCGAGAAACCTTCAATTTTTACTACAACAAACAGTAAGAAATTGCCCTGGAATCCAGTTTAGGCCAGTCCCTGACATCATCCTTCATAAATCCATGAATAAAACGGTGAAAATTGTTAACAATTGCAAAAAAAGGTAGGTTGTAATTGTTTTCTCATGCATTATGGGCTTTATTCGTTCTTTGTAAGCAAAAAAGTATGCGGCGTGTGTGTACTTGTGTTTGGTGGCCGGGATGCCCCCAGTAATGGCGGCGACGTAGAGGGGGTCATTTCGAGGCTTCCCCGGGCGGATTCGTGTATACATTTCCACAACACAATCTCTCAAATTGATACATGTATCGGTCTGAAGTTTGAATTAAAACATACCGTATGAAGAAACAAATACAGGTAACACAGGGGCGGCGCAGGGGAGTGGTAGGAGGCCGCCCCCCCCACCCCCCAGTTTCAAAATTTAGGAAAAAGAGGGGGTTTTTTTTTTAAACAATAAATTGCGTAAAAATCAGGGGTTAACCTATACACTGTAACAATATTTTATCATGTTGAGTAAAAAGGGAAACAGCTCTTAAAGTGACAGGAGGAGCTAGGAGATTTTTTTAGGATATGAATTTCTTTAAAATTCACTGGATCCGGTTTGTAGACCACCTACCGAGAACGTTCAGAAGGTTTATTGGACAAACAGGTGCAAAAGTAAACCGCAACCTTGTTTTGACACTGCATGTTATCGTAGTCGTCCCCATAGAAAACCATGCCTTTGACTTTCTGTCGTGCACGACAGAAAGTACTAAATGTCATCTTATTACATAAGACGCGTATACGGCTTATCACTTCAGGTGGGATCTAATACCTGGTTAGCATATCAAATATCTAAAAAACAGGGGTTCGAGAAAAAAATTGGGGGCACTTCTTTCTGGAAATCTTCTCAGTCTCTTTAATGTTGAGTAAAATCTTAGGCAAAGTTGAGTAAACCTTACTCATTGTTGACTAATTCTTAGTCATTGTTGGGTTATACTCAGCTTTGTGTAGGTTTATCAACTTGAATAAGATTGACTCAACATAGAACCACTTAAGTGCCCAAGCTAAAAAAAATCCGTTAGTGACCGGGGGGGGGGTGGGGTCCTAGGTACCAACCCAGAGATAACCACTTTCCAGTGGGAGTTTGATCATGACACTAACACAAATAAATGGGGGTCACGTAAGAACCACATACCCACAATAAAAATGAAAATCCGACCTTTGACCTATGACCTATGGCCAATTGAATTTGTCACTCTTCGAAAAGGAGTGGTTCGCACATTTCCATCCTCAGCAACTCCAATATAAGGTTTTGAACCAAAATAATTCATTATATCTACTCTAGAATAACCAATTAAAATAATCATTGCAAAATATAGCCAAATTTATACCATCTTGTATTTTTCTCAGAAACTTCAAATCGCCTTATTTTTCCCATAGACTTACACAGTTAAGAGCACGGCATGACAAAATTAAAATTGATGCTATCAGCATATAAAACGTTATTTGATTTAAGTATTAGTAATTATTAATTAATTACCTCCTAAGGTATATATCTAAGCAAATAAATCCCAAGATTTAATTAATTTATTTTTTAATTAGTAAAATATCTTGATTTTTTCACTTCCGTTAGTGCCCAAGGGGGGGGGGTCCTAGGGACCCAAACTAATTATTCTAATGAAGCCGTGGGCGGTTTAATTTTTTTTTGTATCAGGAGAAGCGTATTCATAAATCAGACAATTAGCAAAAAAACTCTTGAAAAATTTGATTGCGTAACCGAGAAATCGCAAAAAAATCAAAGGTTGGGTACTATGGACCCCTCCCCCTTGGGCACTTAAGTGTTAAGAGCTGTGACCTTTTTACTTAACATTTTTTGGAGTGTATGAGTTGATTTGTACTGTTTCGCCCCTCCTATGATTTATGGCGCCGCCCCTGCGGTAACAACCTTTCAAAGTAGAGCAATACATAAGTTTTATTTTTAATCTGTACACCAAAATATACAACACCTCTTAAAAACAGTTTTAAATCGTACCATTTTCATTGGCCTTTACACATTAACACTTAAGTGACCAAGGGGTTTTCACTCCCGTTGGTGCCCAAGGTGGGGGTGGGGGTTCCATGGGACCCCCCCCCCCAGGAAACCACTTTCCCGAGGGAATTTTTGCACGAAATTTATACCACAATCATGTGAAGGGTCATAAGACAACCCAAATCAGCAACAACAATGATTTTTTTTTATTTTGGCTGCAAATTAGGAGCAAAACATTGTTTTCAAAACACGCAAAAATTGGGAAAAAAAGACGGAAAATTCAAATGAGCCTTGCGCTTACACCAAACGTTTTGAAAACTTATTTTATGTTGATATCTATTCTAGAAGGCCCAAATTACATATATTTAACACAAAACTAGCAGTTTTAGGGAATCCTGTATTTTTTACGGGTGTTTTTTTTTACGTCATTTTCCCATAGAGTTTGTACAGTAACGGTTTGGCAACATCCATGATGAAATTGTTTGTTTTCAGCACATAAAGGGTTATTTTTTTTAATGTTACTAATAATTGTTTACTTACATGTATGTGTGAACTTATATCAGCAAAAAAAATTGCTTTGGTTCTTGGTTTCTTATTCTTATTTTTAAAAATATTCTGAAATGACTTCCGTTAGTGCCCAAGGGAGGAGGGGTTCCATGGGACCCCCACTAATTAACTCATTAACGGCTTGACCGATTTTAATTATTTTGGTATGAAAAGAAGCGCATTTAAAAGTCAGACAATTACAAACAAATTCGGCGCAAAAATCCCAAGCGTAAAGCGGCCAGCGCGAAAACAAATTTTGGGGGTCCCTAGGAACCCCCCCCCCCTGGTCACTTAAGTGTTAAAATACCATTTAAATTGCTTCGTTGACCGCCATGTATATAAATGGTAATCCGTGGAAGATGCAATGCTGCGGGCACAATCAGGGAACCGTTTTTTCTGACTCACCCTGTATTTCTTTCAACGCAGTGTCTGTGTAGAGCAGATTTGACGTACTTTAAATCCAATTTTCCACAAATTTGTCAGCAGGAATTTTCTGATTTTCTTTGATTTCTACATGCAGTAAAGATTGCTAATCGATGACACAATACCGGATAATCCCATTGTTCATTGAAAAGAACACACTCGGAGCGCTTAATTGCAATTACGTGAATGTTATTAGGTGTATCATGTCCGTTCCGATTTTAATGGCGGTGAGTATATGTTCAAACGTGAAATTAACAAAAACTGCGACGGAGTTCCACCTATTTTAGCAAAACAATTGGGCCAAAACTACTTTCTACTTTTTTTGCTAAAAAAGCTAAATGTTAACACTTTTAAGTGTTAACATTTAGCTTTAGTCACTTAACAGTGACCAAAAGGGGGCTATGAACATGATCCCAAAATTTGTTTTCGCACTGGCTGCTTTACGCATGGGATTTTTTCGTCGAATTTTTTTGTAATTATCTGATTTTTAAATGCGCTTCTTTTCATACTAAAAAATAAACAATTATCAAAAATAAAAATAATTAACCCTTAATGTGCTGAAAACAAACAATTTCATCGTGGACGTTGCTAAACCGTTACTGTATAAACTCTATGGGAAAATAATGTGTATTTTGCAACAACCGTATAAAATACAGGATTGTCTAAAACTGCAAGTTTTGTGTTAAATATATGTAATGTGGGTCTTCTAGAGTAGATATCAACATGAAATAAGTTTTAAAAACGTTTGATGTAAGCTCAAGGCTTATTGGAATTTAACGTCTTTTCGCATATTTTGAAAACAATGTTTTGCCCCTAATTTGTAGCCCAAATAATAAATTTAATTTTTATTGACGATTTAGTGTTGTCTTATGACCTTTGACATGTGGTACAAATTCCGTGCAAATCTCTACACACTTGGTATCAAATGCATATACGCCTATCATCAAACGCGTTAACATTTTCATTTTTAAACATATAGATTGAAGGTTTTTAGATATTAAACATGTTTGGACCAAGTGTTGAGATATTTCAAAATGTTTTAATATGCTACAAATAGTTTTTAGAATATTTTTAAATGAATTAATTTATTAGCTAACTCATAAGAGCAATGCACCTCGCTCCTTCGTTAGCGGTGTTACAGAAAATCGCTCCTTTCGAGAAGGGTATCAGCCGGTATCAGCCACCTTCTATCAACATATTCTATTACCTCTGCTTCCCATTATTGGAAATGCAGCATTCTGATTGGTCAGTTTACTGCCCATTATTCTGCAATAATGGGTCGCCAATGCATTTTGTTGTTAAATCAAGCTGTTTTAGGTAATAGTATAGAAATAATTATTTAGTTTTTCCAACCTCGGACACATAATTCGACCATAAATGATACTGCATTTTATGGTAACAGAGAAAAATATGATGCTAGCGACATGCCGATTTCACCATTTAAATGCTTACATTAGTACTCTAATGAGTACTCAGTAACTTTGGTTTGAATGGAATCAGAACTTATTGCATTTAGTCACTTGCTTCTCAAAACAGTTTAGCCTTAAACAGTATTACGCCTACCTTTATACAAAACTATGTATGCAAAATACATCTTAAATCTATTGTTTATTAACAACAAATATACCACCATTTTGTTTTTTATTGTAGGGGTCTTTTACGAATAGCCGAAGTATTCACCACATCTTTGCAGCAACAACAACGACTACAACAACTAACCTTTGAGCTACTTCATCAAGGAAGTTTCTCATTTATACTTTCTATCAAAAACATTTAAGAGATGGAGATGAAATATTTCCATTCACTACGAAATCATCTGTGAGAGTGGAACCAGACACTATTAACCTGTTCGCCTGTTTCCATATACTTTGTCCTCGACCATGTTACACCACAAGCGTTCATGACAAAATGAGATAAATAAATCCATGCGGACTTAAAATTTTTAATGTGCTGCGTGTCATCATATATCACAACGCTAATATACATGTACATATATGCCAGTGGCCGCTATTCTAACAAGTAGTAGTTCACTTATTCGACTGTTGAAAATTTTACAATCAAATTTGTAGAATTCACCGGCAAAATGTCCAGCGTATATGTTACTTTCAACATACCACCGAGGTTACCAGTGGTATATGTAAAACACGCACTTAAGCATTACTTTAATGGTCTCTCCAACGATACAGAAGTGTCTGATATAACTGTCCATGATGATACTTCAATGTCCGTGCAATTCACGCAATCGTCAGGTGTGTCATCAAAAATTTTATTATTTTTAAAGCAAGCTAAATGGTATTTTAGAAGAAAAAATAGCTATCAAATCAAAGGTCCGGTTTGTCAACCAAAGCCATTGATTCTATATAACATTTTAAGATGTAACAACAAACGAAAATGGTAAGAAAACTAAAATTCTCGTCAAGGAATACGCTTTTTGTTCTTATGAATAGCATTATTTACACATACCTTGTACCATATCCTAAATTCACAGATTTATTGGCAGTTACAAGAGAAACTGAACACGAGTTAGAAATCAACGGAAACAGACATCGTATTCAAGTGAGATTAAAAGGTCGACCCATTCCGAAACCGCGGACTAGTTTTCAGGTAAAAATAGTCTTTTATTTGTACTTTCATTTTATTTCGTTATTTATTTCTTTAACACTTAAGTGCCCAAAGGGGGTTCCATAGTACCCAACATTTGATTTTTTGCGATTTCTCGGTTACGCAATCAAATTTTTCAAGGAGTTTTTTGCTAATTGTCTGATTTATGAATACGCTTCTCTTGATACTAAAAAAATTTAAATCCGCCCACGGCTTCATTAGAATAATTAGGTTGGGTCCCTAGGAACCCCCCCCCTTGGGCACTAACGGAAGTGAAAAATCAAGATATTTTACTAATTAAAAAATTAAAGTAATTAAATCTTGGGATTTTTTGCTTAGATATTACCTGAGTAGGCAATTAATTCACTAATTAATAATTACCTTACATCAATAACCTTTTATATGCTGAAAGCATCAATTTTAATTTTGTCCATGATGTTCTGAACTGTGTAAGTCTATGGAAAACCAAGGTGATTTTTGAAGTTTCTGAGAAAAATACAAGTTCGTATAAATTTGGCTATATTTTGCAATGATTATTTTAATTGGTTATTCTAGAGTAGATATAATGAATTATTTTGGTTCAAAACCTTATGTTGGATTTGCTGGGGATGGAAATGTGCGAACCACTCTTGTTCGGAGAGTGACAATTTCAATTGGCCATAGGTCATAGGTCAAAGTTCGGATTTTCATTTTTATTGTGGGTATGTGGTTCTTACGTGACCCCCATTTACTTGTGTTAGTGTCATGATCAAACTCCCATGGGAAAGTGGTTATCTGGGTTGGGTCCCTAGGAACCCCCCCCCTTGGGCACTAACGGAAGTTTTTTTAGCTTGGGCACTTAAGTGTTAATGTTGACTTTATTTCACCTTTTTGGCATTATACTAGGACTTCGTATTGGGTCAAGAACAGTGCATTGATGATAAATCCTTGTAACTTGGCATAGAGTTAGGGCACATCCAAAGAAAAGATTTTTTGTTATAGAAGGCAGGGGTCTGTCTGCCTCGTGATTTTTGAAAAGTGGCAAAAATGGCATTTTGGGTTTTAAGGGATATATAAAGAGAAAGTATATTTAAAATGGATATATAATTTGTTTAGGTTTCCAAGGTACCACTTCCCTTCCGGTAAAATTTATGTTGTTTTATGTTGTTTTTATCTCAAAATGACCAAAATGTCAGTTCCACGGCAACATAAGGACATCCATACTTTGTTTTTGGACTTTCAAAACCACTTCAAAACAAATGGATTTTTACAATGTCAAATATACTCCATAATTCTCTACAATGCATGCAACTAGTTTACACAATTTGAGCTCCTTTTTTTTCAACAAAACACTTTTTGTTAATGAATCGTGCACTTGATAACGGAAGGACACCTATAGCCATTTGCTATTTCTATAAACTATATACATCTAATGGTGTGAATATAAAAGTTTTGTTACAAGAATAAATTTGACCATTTAAAAATTTGACCCCTGTACAAACGTTTTCTTGGCCCCCTCTCCTTAAGGCACCACTGGCGGCACTAAGAATCAGTTTTCAGGGGGGGTCCCTGTCAGTCTGTCAACATATTTAATCACTCAAACCTTTTGTACTTGAGATGTGTTACAAATGTATGTTAGCTCCCGGGTTATTATATCTTAAACACAAATATTTCCATAAACGGGTGGTCCAGTGGAAAAAGAGCAGGACTCGTGATCATTAGAACGTGAGTTCGAGCCCCGCCGTGGCCAACGTGTTTGTGTCCTTGGGCAAGATACTTAGTTTCAATTGCCTCCTCGACCCAAGCGATAATTGGGGAGCTGTTATGGGTGATATTATAAATTAATAATAACTGCGCACTATCTTTTTTGAGGTCATTGTGTGAAATCTTTGGTGTTGGTTTTGGGCCGAGGTATTTTTCCGAGGGAGCGTCAGCTCCCGAGGAAAAATACCGAGGCCCTTTTTTTTTTTTTTTTTTTTTTGGGGAGCTGTTATGGGTGATATTATAAATTAAGTGCTGATAGGGTTGTGCGCTTAGGCCAGTTGCCACCTAGATGAAGCGAAATGATTGTGACGATTTCCTGATGACAGTGTAATAATGGCAATCAGCGCATTGGGACTTTGTGTGTAATGCGCTATATAAGAATGGTTGCATTATTATTATTATTATTATTATTAAACAGTGATTCCTTTAATCAGCGTTTGATAACGAAACGGAAGAAATGGTGCATTTCTTTCTTTTCCTTTGTGATGTCACTTGTATATTGGCCTTTCGTAAAGGAACCGGGAATCTCTTATTCTAGAAAAAAATATTTTGTACACTCGTTACGTTATTCCTTTTTTTACAGAAGCGCAAAGAGGAAGAGGTACCCCCTCGGTATGAGCAGGAATGCGACACACGCTTCCTCGAAAGACAAAGTAGCATTGGTTCTGATACAGACTTATACCGTGCTGATTGAAGACACTTATGCCCAAAGAACCTAAGGGCGACCCCTGCATACAGCTGCAGTGCATATTAGTGAGTCTCCCAGTAGAGATCACAGAGTATCATTGAGAGCGGGAAGGCATTTATCGATGATAATATGGAGAAGAAAAAAGCGGGAAAGGAAACGTAGATTCGCGAAAGAAAACCTGAAAGGGCTCTTTCTGAATATCGATATGAACCTAAACCTATACTTATGAAAGACCAACTAAAGTAGCAGAAAAACATCACTATATGGATGCGTACCGAGAATCCGAGCCACCATGGAAGGCAGCACGCGAGGTTTCGGGATTGGCAAGACAAGGAAGTTTTATTTCCTGAAGAAGAAATGTCTAGGTTAGACCGATCGCATAGGCTTCATCAAACAAGACCAGAAAGAAAACACCACCACTAGGTATGGTTTCAAGGGCGGACGAAAAAAACAGGGGGGGTACTGGCTATCCACAGTCCTCAGTACACGAAGAAAGTTAAAACTCAGACAGAGACATGAAGCACAATACACTTTAGAATTGTAAACATGAATATCAAAAAAAAAAAAAAAAAAAAAGAGCTCCAAGGGAATCCTGATCAGTGAAAGACGATATGAGCAAAATAGACCCCAATATTACCATCCAGATCATCAAGGGTACTGAGGAAATATAACACGAGGAAAAACGCAACCCCTCAAAATCTGGTGAGGTGTATGGACGGAATGAGGAACAACACGGATGGAGTTACAGGTAAAAGACAAGAAAGTCCATCGCCTCATTACTCTCCACAAAATGGAACCATAGAAAGACGCCACCACCACGACATGGCAGGGACTTGGATCTGCGTAAGAAGCACGGGATAAAGATCTGAAAACCACCATAGAGGTGTCTGGCTACCACCCCACGAATGCCTTTACAGGTTAGAAGAATATTTTGTCACCAATGTTGGCAACATATTCGAATTAACACCGAGTCAAAGATCCGTGTTGATCACCTTCGAACACCCAAGGTGGGTTCAACAAAAAAATAAGCTCAGTAGCAACAAATTCTTGTATAAATCCGTTAGCGTTATAATGTAAAAATACTTAAAATCAACCTGCACGTATCTCCAATTTATTAACTTATTTGCTATTAATTTTTCCCAACATAAGTTGTTAAACATGCTTAGTTTAAGTCGGAAATTTCGACAACGTATTGCGTCAACGAGTACATTTTGGATGCGCGCGAATGCGATGGCCTGTTGGCGTTGAATATATGAATGTGTAGTAGCGGCTAAAAATATTTGGTGAATGTGAGTATAAAATGATTCAATCTAGGTTCCAAAATCGACGCACCATTTCTGTACTTTGAGAGAAAATGGTCTTGAATGTTTCCTGTTTTTTTTTTACTGCCACCCTTCCAAAAATACCCAATACGGTTGTTCTTGTTTCAATCTCTGTTTTGTGTTGAAGCGATGACCCCTCTCAACGACCCAGCTTCCGAGCTGTAATTACGTGCTTTTATCTCACACTTTATATTTTCATTCAATCCACAGCGGACGAAAGAATTCTAATGAAGAAACACGTTATAGACAGAACAGCCTTAAAAATCAAAGTCATGGACAGAAGTCGAATCAAACTGAACGACGTACCGGAGGACGTTTCTCACCAACGGCTAGTACGTTTCATCAAACGTCTGGCCGATGTGAGCAGAGATCCCCAAATTGTATACAGCACTGATCCGGGGACAGCTTTGGCCTCGTTTGGAGAACAAATAGGTAAATTAAAGGTCCATGGCCCGATCGCTAATAACCTCGTCTCCAGAACCTGAGATTTTACCGGAAGTGGTCAAAATTTTGATATCAGAAAAAGGTACAATTTTTTCATATGCCCTGTGAAATGTTGACTTTATTTCACAAAGCATCACAACAAATTATTCAGTTTTTGGTGTCTCCCGAAAATGTTACATTTGAGGTTTTGTCATGTGACCGTTTTTACTACATGTGAGGTTTTGCTCTTAAAGGTCGAATGCACATATGAGGGTTTTTCCCGCCCAGTAAAAGTAGAACCAGTGTAAGACAATATAAAAACGTAAGATCGTTCAAATGCCATCTTTATTTTTTTACTAATTATTAATTAACTTTAATTGGGAAGTTGGACGTAAGTCCTTTTGCACCCCCTTTTACCCCTTTCCTAAAAACCACCTTTGTGATTAAATTTGATTCAATCTTTTGTCACTATATCATGCTTCTTGATTAATCTAAAGAACAAATTGAATATCTCATTTATTTTTTTAATGAAATTTGTAAAAAAGCCATTTTCTGTCATTTTCGTAATATTTCAGCAAGAGAAATACACACACTGGCCAGAAGTATTGCAACATGCAGAATAACAATTTTTATTCAAAATTTGACTTAAAATTAAACCAGGAGTTCTTGACTACACATTACGTAATTATTGTCAGAATTACGATTTTCAGACAGATGCGGTTTCCCAGAATCAAATAGTGTGAAAAACGTTTGATTTGCGTGTCATGTTCCCTAAATATGGCGGGTTAAAGAGGCCAGCTAATGATATCTTGCCGATTGTCCTCCAAAAGGAATACAGGCACAGTAACGTCAAAATGTTGCAAAATAATCACGAAATGGGTTATATGGGTTTGTCAGGGTCTACTGTAAAATTTGTTTAGTGTAACAATCGGAGTGGTTGTATGGACCGGAAATGAGATAATGTCAATAGAAAACGGGAGCAGGTCCAGGGCCGTTGGACTCGGGAAATTTAATGACGAGAAAGCGGTCACATGATAACTTGAAAACAACTTTTTAATCGCACCGTTGACATTTTTGCTGTTTGTCATGCACAGTGAACACGTAATTAGACAGGATTTATGTAAACCACGTGATTTATCAGACGAATAGCATTTTGATATCTCCAATTTTTTACACGTTTTTCTAAGACCACCGTCTTCCATTGACTTTATCTCGTTTCCCGTCCTCAAAACCACTCCATTTTTTTTCCTGCAAACATTTAAATAAACCCTAACGAACCCGAACAATTCATTAAGCGGCTATTTTGAAGCCATTTCATTTGTTTCTGTGTCTGTATTCCTTCTGGAGTGCAAACGGCAAGTTATCGTTCGCAGTTCCTGTAATTCGCCATATTTATGGAACATGACAATCAAATCAAACATGTTTTCACCCTCTTGGATTCTGGGGAATAACATCTGCATGAAAAACATAACTTTGACATTTAATACGTAAGATGTGGTCAAGAATACATGGTATAATTTGAAATCAATTTGTGATTAAGAATTTCGTTTTTTGCATGTTGCAATACTTTTGGCCAGTGTGTGTATTTATTAATTACAATTTTTCACACATAGTGACTCCCAAACAGTTTATTCTGGTTTTAAAAGTTAAAGGCTACCATAAAACATCAAAAAAGATAACAAAAACATTTTCCTGAGATTTTACAGCCTTTTTAAGTCGACATTTCCGGAAATTCCCGAAGATTTCCGAAATGGAAAAAGTAAAAAAGCACCAAAATGTGTATTTTTATTGGCATTATAACCTAGATCTTGAAGCAGTTATGAAGATGTTCACAGAAAAAAAAAATTGGTCAGCATTATCTGAGTACCGAACCCCTTCATAAACCGGATGCGATATTGGTGACTGGATTAGCACCGGGGATATCAACAGACGACATTGAAAACTACTTCAACGAGCAGTCCACTGAAGGCGTTAGGGACGTGGAGATGACCAATAAAACTAGAGCTGTAGTGACTTTTCTTGACTTTAGAGGTATGCTTTATCACTCTTGCATTCCTACCCTCACAGCTACACCCTACAAAATCCCCGAGTGGGAGGAGGCACTTGTATTCAAAGGTAAAAATTATGCGTGAACCACAGAGTTGGAGTAATAAAAGGCTAGAGGTCGGACGTCCATCTTGAATCGGCGAGCTCACTGGTGGACGCAGATGCTTACCGCCCAAGCCCATTACAATTAAAACTTACGGCACGAAAAAATGCACTTTCTCGTTAATTTCGCAAGGCGACACTCGAATATAAAATGATCCTTAGATATCCAAGAACATCGTCAGGTATGTGGTTTGTTCAGAAAGTTTACCGTCGCAGAGATCAAGCACGGTGTTTTTTGCAGATTTCCAAAATGGCTTCCAAAATAGCGTGATAGCGTAATAATTCCTTTGCCGTGGCACACGCGCTCGTTGCTTTTTGCGTGAACTGCGTGTACGTGCGACCCAGTGGTGTGTCGTTTTGGCGGGGAAGCGGGCGTACGAAGTAACTTGGCCAAGAAATTCAGTAGAATTCACTAACATGTGTTGTCAATGGAGGACGTCCTGTTGGGAATGGATGACGTTGTGTGCCGTTTACGATTGTTTCTAGACCTGAAAAGAAGTCGGACCTCGACCTTTATTAGTAAACAAGCATAAACATCATCGTTTCTTGACAAATACGGCGTGTTACGCTTAGCCACTTAAATTCAGGGATCTTTACTGCAACAATTTCCAATACAACATTGTTCGATGAACAATTCGGGGCGCGATTTTTTTACCGTTATTTGCACGTTTCGAGTCCCGACTGATAGTCAAAACGACGCTTTTTTAAGAACATTTTTAACAGTGTGGAAATTGACAGTTTTGCTGCCATGCTAGACATTTTGGTATCGATAGATAGAAGAGGAACATGGCTATCTATTGGTACCAAAATCAAGTGTCTTGTGATATTCCTGCGTCGTATTAGGTATCCCCCTTCCACCACTTTGGGATCGCCCCGTACGTTACCTATACCTCGGTAGATGTGTGCATGAAAAGGGGGCAAATTGTAATTTTCTCCTTCCAACAATTTAAGAAAGCCAATAATTCTCGTCAAATTGCTAGCCTGTTATTTCTCTTTCCAGATGTGGAACGATCACATTTGCTGTCAGTCAGACACAAGTTGCGTAGTCGTACGGTTGATGTAGTGCCTTATTACGATTTCCTCGGTGAAGCGGCTTCAACTGAAGGGCCACCTCAAAAAGTCCCTGAACCGCTAGAGGTGTCGGATATCCTCCTCGCTGAAACTGTTTTAGGTAGAACAAGTTGGTATATTGATGACATACGCAAACTGCTAATGCGTTCCAGAGCTGAGCTTTTGTGGCCAAATGGAAGCGATGACAGTACAGTTCGCCTGGAGCCAAGTACTAAGGGACACGTTGAGTTATTCATTTGGCATAGCTGGAAGGACGATGTATAACAAACATTCAACGATATCATGTCAAAGTATGAGGCAATGGCAATTCCTATTCCACACGAGCACTGGGATGACTTATGTACATCCCTCAACGACATCGAAATACGTATGTACGTGTTGAGCCTAACAAAAGTAAGAAATAGGTATCATTTCTGGAGGAACCAGTGACGGGAAAGAGGCGAAGACGATACTTGAAAGTCTTATGGAAGGTGTAAAGATTCGTTAGGTCTCAAAGGAAAGCACTTTAACTACAAAACCAATGAAAGTGAATTCGTCACAAAGAAAAGGCTTTTCGTTTTGTGGAGTCTACGAATACCTCCAGACCAACTATAAAGACGTTCACATTGAACTTTCAGCCGATACACTGGAAATAATATTTGAAGTTAACAAAGACGATGTATAGGACGCTTACGGACTTCAAGTCGAACAGCTCTGAACGCGTTGGGGAAGAAAAGAACATCCTTCACACCTCGGCAAGTGTTTACACTTTTGACAAAAACTGGGGAGACGCGGATCCAAGTGAAATATTCACGTCCAAACGCTTCTGCTGCATGTGAGTTTGATGATTCAAGGATTGTGGTTTACGAGCCGACTTCGAAAACACCAAGCCGCGCTTGATATTTGCGAACCAATCCTGTCAAATTCTATTCAACTTACCAATCAGGAGTACTGGTTCAACATTTTCAATCGGACATGGGCAAAACTATGATCGCAAGCCTTGCTGATAAAAAGTTACTCACAGTCCGATGGTAAACTGAGGACATGTGTATTAGACCGTCACGGGCTTAGTGATGCTGTTGAATCGACATGCCTTAAAATTGGTAAATTCATGAAGATAAGACACTAGTTACTGAATTCATTCCGTGGGCATTCGCAAAATTTGAATTTGTGACTAATTCAAAGGAGCGAAATGAATGCAATAGAATCCACCCGAAATCAGCATCCACTCGATATCAGTTTTCCTAAACCTTGGGCAACAACCTGGTATTGCCGTGAGTGGCACAGCCGAAGGAGTCAAGATAGTCTGTTGAGGCATGAACACGATGATTGGCAAGCTCGCTGAACGACAGCATCCATTTTACAAAGCCGGAAATTCTGAATTGTTTCGAAGATAGCAAGGAAGCATTACTTAAATCGATTTCAAAGGATTGTGATTTGTATCATAAATGTCCTGAAAGGAAAAGAAAACACCTAAACAAACCAAAAAAACAAAAAACATGTTTATAGTGAAGCAGAGATAAAGTGCCGAAGTTCCTGTGAAGGATAACATCTGCCGTACACTTCACGTGAGGACAAACGAGCTAGTTAGAAAAAATTGCGATATTACAATGAAGGACGTGGAGGAGGATGCAATCGGAAGCACTGCACAATACAAACTGAAACATGACGCGGGCTGTCAGCAGCTTGTAAAAGGAGGTAGGTGGTTGTTGATTTTTTGTAGTTTAAAACCATTTTAATGGACCAGTGAGTAGAAAATAATATTTCCCTAGAGGAATCCAAATTGGAAGGCTGAGGGGCTTCGATACTCTAGCGAATGACATCATCAGAGCAAAACCAAACGATGTTGCACATTAAACAAAGGGGGAAAAGGCAGTAAGTGATGATCGAACGACCTCAGTAAGTAAGTTTAAGTTCATTGATCGAGAAGGCATTCTTGAGTAGTCTACCCGATTCAGGAGACAGTTCGCTCCTTTGACCCCTATTGGAGTTTGTAAGAAGTAGTTGACTTGATCTCTAAAAATCACGTTGCGGGATAATTGAATTATTATTCTAATGACTTGTACTATGGGCTGTCAGTGTATATAGCAAAATATTAGAGACAGCCCGTCCGTAAAAAAACCTCGAAATACAAAGGCGTTATGGGAAAAAAGAGATTCGTCCTAACGCCGCGCGCAGGAAGTTGAGGAAAGTGAAATAAAAAAACGCCCAATGCCCCCTACCAACTAATAAGTAATACAATAATTATGATAAATAATAATAATAATAATGAATGTTTGCAGTTTGCACGTGCGCTTAGGGTATAAAGGGCATTGGCTCTTGCTGTTTCTGGCACAAATATTGCAACATATATTCGTTTTTTCATAGTAAATCAAGATAAATCAACACCTGTAAATTTCCATTTATATTTTAGTATTAGTATTGTTGTTGTTGTTCGCTTAGGAATGAAGGACAGTGAAAAGTAACATAAAGAGTAGTGGACACGTTCACTTTTAAACAAAGAGAGTGTCATTGATCGCTTGTTCGATCGATTAATTCGTTGGTTGGTTGGTGTGGTATGATTATTTCAGGTTCTGGTTTCGTATGCGGCTTGGGCTGCGACCGTCCGCTTCTTCGTGCCCTAGATGTGGACTGGGGATCCCAGTTGTGATTGAATTTGGTGCTGTCTTTATGTCTGTTTGAATGTCTTTATTCAATCTATGATTGTCCCGATATTAGCAAAGTGTTTAGATAGAAACTATAATCACTGTCCTTTTTCGCTCATTTTGATCCCCAACATTAATCAAAACCAGTGTTATACCCTCCCCCTATAGTTTTTTTTCTTATTAACATTTTTTTCAGTTTTTATTTCTGATTGTTGATGTATTGGAGCTTATACCTGTGTAGATTTTTAAAATCTTCAGTAAGTGTAAGGTGCTGCCCTCCAGATAACCAATACCTTTGTGATTGTAAATGTTCTCAGAGGAAGTCCAAATTACAGCTTATATTTAGTAATTTATTTTATCATGATAGGAATAATTAAGCTTTTGAATTTTTCTTTTTATTCGCAAAGGTTGATGTCAGCGTGACCACCACTGGTGGATCAATGAAATTGTCCGACGGTGGCGTTTCTAAAGCGATCGTCTCGGAAGCAGATCTGCATTGCAAAAGAAAGTTGACAAAGTAGTCCGTAAAGGCAAAAAACGTTTCGAGGAAGTTCGTCGGGTGAATTATTGAAACAGGACCGGCTAATTAAGAGGCCAACAGGTATACATCAGTTTGCCCAGAATACGGCGTCAGCGAAAGCGGAAAAGGTAATCATATCCTTGCTTCTAAACCTTTTTAGGAAAGAAATCACTCTAGGGTCATCTTTGCCAATTCACAAATAGCGTACACCACACCTCAGGGATTCTTTCTTTTTTGGTGTATTGGAAAGATATTCATGAGAAACTAATTCCTGGAAATTTGAGCTCTGTACCTCTTTTCGTTTTCACGTACGGCAATTTTAAATTTGAGGGGGGTGGTCACCTAAAAACAGTACCAGGTATGAAATTCAATATTCAGATGGCCATAAGTAAAGAACGACACCCTCAGATCATTCAAACTTGGCACTCTGGATAACCTTTGTGCCAGATTGCAATATGTGAAAGAAAAAATGACACCTTGTCACCATTTAAAATAATAGGGGTCAAAAATGGCTCCAAAACCACTCGGACCATACTTGGGGAACCATAAGTCAAAAGTAGTAATATGATTGAATTCCAAGTTTGGGCTGGAGATAGCTAATCTAAATACTACCCTTGTGTACAATCTTATAACTGATATCAGATTCTTTGGACGTATTTATAGCCCTGTCGCAAAAAGTAAAAAAAATTCAAATTTACCTTGACTTGACTCCCCTTAAAAACCAATGTCAGACATCCTGCACCAAATTCTGCGAAATATGTTTGAGGGGGGGCCTTGCTTAATATTTTTGGCAAAGTTTCATTGTGGTGATCTACGTGTCTTCTATAAGTAACTGTTCTCAAAAACGCCCTACTTCATGTAATTCAGTTTGTAAGAAATTCCCATGAAACACACAGAACCTGGACTTTGCAAAATGCAAAAACTGGGTATAACTTGCACAATGTCAATTTTTATAATTCAATTAGAATAATTAAAGTATAATAAATCCTTACCAAACAAGAACACCAAGCTGTGAAGTTTGGTCCATACCTAGGAATCAGGTGCTAATAAGGTTATGATATTGATTTCAATTTCATTGGTAGAGTTACTACAAGGTAAAAAATTTGGATTCAAAGTCTTAAAACTGCACTTAAATACCCAGGTTGCAAAGTTCAGAATTCTGTGTACATTTCAATGGGAACTTTGTCTGATATCAGTTGAAAGTTTAGATTCTTTGAAGCCTGTTTGCCTACATATGGCAGTAATAGACACCATGTTGAAACTTTGCACACAACTTCAGCAGGGCCCCTCTTAACCATATTTCAAGCAGAATTTGGTGCAAAATGTCTGACATTGATTTTTAGGGGGTGAAGTCAATGTTAATTTGGACTTTTTGCTTTTTGCGACAGCTATATCTCTTCCAATAAAGCTGATATAAGTATGAGATTGTACACAAGGGTAGTATTTAAGATAAGCTTTCACCAGCTTAAATTTGGAAGTTATATCACTTTTACTTTTTGACTTATGGGCCCCCAAAGTATGGTCCGAGTGGTTTTGGGGCTATTTTTAACCCCCTGTTATTTAAATTGGGGCAAGGTGCATTTTTTCTATTCACATATTTGCAATCTGCAGCAAAAGGTTATCCAGAGTGCCAAGTTTGAAGGATCTGAGGGGTGTACTTCTTTACTTATGGCCCTCTGAATATTGAATTTCATACCGGTACATGTTTTTGAGGTGACCCCCCTCAAATTTAAAATTGCCGTAGCGTGAAAACGAAAAGAGGTACAGAGCTCAAATTTTCAGGATTTTAGTTCCTCATGAATATCTTTCAATACACCAAAAAGGAAAGAAATCCATGAAGTGATGGTGTGCTCGATTTGTTGAATTGGCATGGAATGACCCTCTAATTTATTCTATGTATAATTTCATATACCTACTTGTAAATGTTTTTGCGTTACTGGAGTTACTTATTCATATGTGCTTATTTGAATTGTCTGGTGAAGTCAAATTCATCTGTTACCAAACAACTTACACCTACATATATTTCAGCATCTGTTACACGGAAGAAGTGTATCCGTATTTAATAAAGACAAAACGTTTTCGAATAGGAGAAAGAAAAATGAACACAAAAAGTACTTGTCTTTCTAACTACTGAAACTATATTCAGTATTGCCAAGAGACGTTTAAGTGATACTCAAGCATAAGGTGAAGATATAATTGGAGAGCTTTGCATTTGTTTCTTTGCCTGGTGATGAGGTAAAGCTTAGAGTACGATGATTGGTGAACAGACTTGGATGTTAGAGGATGGTTGCTCTTTTAAGCTTTTGAATGACACATGCTTATTATTATACTAATCGGACGTTTGACATCAATGGTAATACATACCCCTAACGTCCCTTAACTGCATTTAATTGCATTTGTCAAAAATCACGGGTCGGGTCCCTGCCTTGTTTAAGGGGGAAATCTACCCTAGATCTAACAAGAAAAATAACGCTTTTTTGCGGTGCTCGTCAGGTTGGTAGTCATTTTCATCGAGGGACATTAAGGATATATTGTCGTTATTTATTATGGTATGTTAAACCTTGATCTCAAACTATAGACGAATAAACGATGTGACATGTGACGACACATTGACGAGCAAGAAAAAATGATGACTAATGCCTTTAAAGAGTGTTTTCAAACTTGGTGTCAAATAAGAAGGCGGAGACCTAAAGAACCCAACCGCTAATTTAAACACAGTTACATCGTATATAGGAACCATTCATACATGGCCGTTATGTTATCCGAGATTAGATGATGGAGAGATCTCTTTGGTATTGAAAAGATATCGTCTTCAAGTTATGCAAAATAAATCGCTGTCCTCATTTTCATCAGCCCATTCGCAATCATGTCCGCTTCCACGTCACTAATACATAGCACCCCGGAGCAGCACACATTTGTAACACATCTCAAAGACAAAAGGTTTGAGTGACTAAATTTTGACAAACTGTCAGGGACCCCTGAAACGTGATTCTTAAGTCCGCAAATGGTGCCTTAAGAGAGGGTGCCAAAACAAAGTTTGTACTGGGTCAAATTTTTAATTAATCCAATCATTTTGAAAAGCACACCATGTATGATGTCTAACCATGAGGATTCAGAAAAGTATAGTTTGTAATATGTACAGCCAAAGGTTTCAGAGTTAGGCTAAACACAAGCAAAAATCAATAATAAGGGTCATTTTCAATTGGTACAGGGGTCAAATTTTAAAGTTGCTCCGATTTGCATAAAAAATGGTGCAAATTATTGGTGGAGTTATAGGGTACAATAAGGAATAGTTTTAACTGTCGTAAATGCGTAGGTTCCGATGTAGGGGGACAGAAGGTCAACGTCATGGCATCAATGGGGGCTTGATCTTGTTACCCCCCTATTTCTTAAGCAAGCATTTGAGATACTAAAAATATTCCTTATTTGAAATCTATGAGGCTCCACAATAATTGCACATTTTTATCAATTCGGAGCAATTTTCAAATTTGACCACGTCAACTCAAATTGACCTTTTTTATTGATTTTTGCTGTTTTAAGCTCTAACTCTGGAAAATTTCGGATGTTACATATTACCACACTATTACCTTTTCTGAATCCTATGGTTTGACACATAAATGGTTATCTGTCAACATGTTGGATCAATTTAAAAATGGGCACCTGTCATTCTTGGTCTTGCCCCCCTCTCTTAAGGCACCACTTGCGGCACTTAAGAATCGTGGTTTTCAGGGGTTCCTGTTCAGGCTGTCTACATATTTAATCACTCCTCAAACCCTTTTGTTACGTGAGATGTGTTTACAACGTGTGCTAGCTCCAGGGCTCATAGTGAGTTAGTGTCCACTGTAAACGGGCATCGACCTTTTGCCCACCCTACCAAAGTAATTGTGACATGAATCCATCATACGTTTGATCGTATGTAAATGATTCCAACTTCACAGGGCATCATCATCACTGATCAATGACATGCTCTGGATGAGGATTACCCACACACTGGGGCATGAAACATGGCGAGTATGGCCTGTTTTTACACATGTTGAAGCCTTGTTAGAAATGGTCGTTTCGGATTCTTTTTCAGCACAGTATGTCAACCATACTAAACCATGTAGAGAAATAAATAATTATTTGGTTGTCAGCTTCTACGAAGGGTACAGGTGATACACCGTTTGTTCATGGCGCCCTCTTGAATAGCCCAGCAATCACTGGTGATTTTTGCCATAGAGTAGCATATACCTACCAAAATACCACTCTTTATAATTAACCGTTTAGGATTTTCTGAATAATATTCTATCAAATAAATTCACATATGTTATTGATGATAATATATTCTACAATTAGAGCTTCTACCCAGAAAATCCCTTGAGAACTTTTCTCGCAACGACGTGAGGTTCTCATGTCTATTGCGTTAAAGCACCGATGTACGCATTGACAGGTCGTAGGCCTATTGAACTGCACTGTGTGCACAGTGAATAGGGAAATGGACAGTAAACTGCAAGATGACATTTCAAAAATCTCCTTCACGACTTTTAAAGCTGTTGCATTTTCAAATCTCTTGATACCTGTTGCCTTGCTTAGTTTGTAAAAGGAGGCTTATAGGTCTCATAATTATAGTCAGGTAGTATTATTATCTAGACTTTACTCAGGATCGAAGTAGATGACCATTTGTATATTAAAGCCTTGAATTTAGAAATCATTTTCACTGTTTGCTCTTGTTCTTGCAAATTATAGTGTGTTTTTTTTTTTTCGTTTTTGTTCTTTTATTTTTCTAATTTAGACGTTAAGTACTCTCTCAGTGATATATTAACCAAGGAACAGACATAGCTGGCATGACGTCAATCGCTCTTCCTGCTTTAGGAACAGGAAACCTGAAATTTCCCCGAGATGTGACTGCGAAGAATAATGTTTACGCGAAGTTTTTCCTAAATTTTAGTCACCGCAGGTCCGTTGGACAATCCCGTGCAGACTTTAGATTGTGGTGTATTGACAAAGACAGCAAACTACACAAGGTGAGAATAATGTCAAAAAGAGTACTGTAAACATGGAATAAAATTATGCTTTCCAATGTATTATTATAAGTGCTTGGTAGTTGTATGTTTTATGTGTACATGTTGGAACTGTATTTTTGTGAAAGAAAATTTCATTATACCAAGTCTTGCAACAAGGTTTTTCTAAATCAAAAATTGCATTGAGGGATTGCCAAAAAAATACATGGGGTGTCATTTTTTAAAATGTTTCCTGGATGATTCTAGGGGCAAGGTTTACACGGGTTTATACCAGGGGGCAAAATATAAAACGGTGGGCAAAATGTGTTTTAAAAGTATCACTCTCAGGGTCAGTACCTTTAAAGGATACAGAAAGGTATAGTTTGCCTAAACTGAGAGTTTATAGTACAAGAGTTACAAGGTTTAAAACGGGTTCAAGGCCACACTGGGTTAAATTTCAGATTCATCGTTTTGTTCTAAAAAAAATGGGCCAAATTGTTCGTCTTACTGTACAGAAGCAGAAAATATAAAGGTCGCGTGTCAATGACGTGTTGATAATAATTAAAGAGGGCAAATTATGGCCGTGGTCCACAGGGGTTATGGGAGACCACTAGTTATATCTCTATAAGTCTCACGTTAAACGGTGTGATGAAACACAAATATATATACATTTCTTATTCAGTATGACCCAACAATGAACGATTTTAAAAACCAGTTTCACCAAATCGGACCATTCTATAAATAATGACCTTGAACTTTCTGAGCCTATTGTACTAAAAAAATAGGTCGGTAGCCGTAATCTGGCAAACTGTACCTTTTAGAAAGCTTATGAGCAGCCGAACAGAACTGGTTATAAATTTTTAAACAATTTAAAAAACACGTTTTATTTTTACCCCTGTACAAAATGTTGCCCCCGTATAAAACACACCCAAAGAAAACATTTTTAATAAAAATGACACACATGATTTCAGATTCTCCATGAAATTATGTATCGGAAAAACATTGTGCAAAATTGTATACTGAAAAAGAAAAAAACTAAACCAAAACATCATTTACATTGCCCCATGTACTATTGATTTTTAAAATGCATGTGTAAATATGTTTCATGCAATGCTTTGTATTTGCATGTGTGTATGGATGGATGGTGTTTAAATTATGTTTTTAAAAGATATTTCGTGAGCTGAGAATTACAAGTTTTCTAGAATTTTACGATTTTGTGAGAATTTTTTTTCCAATAATAAACGCTAAGCTTCCAAGTGTATATTAATTTGTTTAGAATATGTTTTGAATAAGCATGAAAGGCTTGCGTCTAGTGTGTGTGGTTGTGTGATGCCATTTTGCGTAGGTAACTCTACTTAACCTTCAGTCAAAACGCTTAAAATCGGGAATCGGGCAAGGGAAATTCTCGCGCGCTGTACGAACGGACGAATACGAATGGATGGATTAGATGGATAAATGATGGATCGATTAATCGATGGATATACTTGCATAAAATTATGTGTAGGGAATGTATACATGTAGGTATGTGCGTATGTATGCATGATTGTATGATGCGTCTAAACCAGTCAGGATATGATGTAAACTTGGCATGCCTTTATACCTTTCAGACATTTGAGGACGAAATGGGGAGACTAAGTTTACCACCAGTGCCATCTACTTTATCACGCCCTGGCAGTAAGTGTCATCATTTATTTAAAAAAACGGATGGTGTGAATGACATAATTGCATAGGCTACATGCTTAAAGGCTGACTCAGACTCGGATGGCGCCCTCAATTTCCAAAATAATTGTGTTTTTTGCATTACGTAATGCTTGTCCATATACTAATCACTGTGTGAAATTGCTAAGCTTAAATAGAATTCCTTCATATAGAAAATCACAACTTTGTTATAAAATTCCGGATCCGGAATTTTTGTTATACACAGTATCCTATGGGACGTAATACTACACATAAATGTTACTGCATCAAAACGAAAAATCCGATTCATCTCAAATTTAGGAATTGTGCATTTTAGGTTACTATCTTTAGTTCTAGTTGACTATTTTTCATTATTACACAAAAAAATAATATTTCGAAATCTCTGAGTCAGACTTTAAGCTGCTGAATTGCATAAGCTGCAGAATTACATAAGCTGCATAATCTGCACAAGATACATAATCTACATAATTGCATAAGCTGTAAATCTGCAGAAAATTCCATATTAAAGCAATAATGGCACATTTTTGAAGAGCGCCCCCAGTTTTCACAGTTGTGTTGGTAAATTGTCTTTTTAACTATACCTGCGAAAGACAATGCTAAAAAAAATGCGTATTTGTCATAAAAGAAGCGATTTTGTAATTAGAATCGGGATCCCTGATTGTAATTGGCGGAACTGCAAACGCCAAATTTATGTCCGTCCATGATGAAATAGTGCCACCTCACGAAAATGACCTCCAACTTGACTTGTCTGAACTGATGGTCCAACTAATGGATGAATATAGACACGTACATGGCACGATTTTCCGGCTATCATATTGAAAGGACGTTTCCAGCAGCCGTTGAATTATCATCAGAGATCTCCGATATTATTGGAATAATTCATTGGTAGAACACCGGCGCTGTCACCTTCGGAGCCTAGTTTTATTCGTTTTAAGATAAGCACTGCACTCCTGATATATCTCCCTCTGTGAAGGAGACTTAGTAGGGAATATTCACCTTACGCTGTTTAGATTTGTGTGTTCTGAGGTCTCTGTGCTTTGGACCAGACTTTGGCGGGTTAAACCTGGTTTTGTGAGCGCTCAACCGTTCCACTTCCCTCAGAGCATGTTGCTGGAGTTGCTTGTAGCTCCATCTGTCTGAATGTGTTTGAGCTTCTGCTGAGCCAGATGACAGAGCTCGCTCTGAGTGCAATTTTGGCTGCTGTATCGGTTATAGCCTTTCTCTTTTCTTTAGAAATGCCCAAGGATGCCGGGCATTTGTTGACTGATGTATTGCAGAAACCTCTGCTTCCTACTTCTATTGGAAAGTAGTATGTAGACCATCCTCTGCTTTCACAGTCAGCCACTAGATCTTGGTATTTGCACTTCTTTCTTGCATATCCATTGGATAGGTTTTCCTCCATAGGGACCGTCAGCTCTATGATGATCACTCTTTGTTTTGGTAGAAAAGATGGTGATATCTGGTCTCTTAGCTGTTTCAGTGATTTCTGGAGGGAACACTTTGTTTGTGTTCCTCATCCATCAGGAATATCCAGTCATTGGCCTTCTTCAGAATATTGGTTGGCTCTGTCTTAGGCATTGGTAAGACTGGATTTCGATAGTTTGTACCATCAGCTGTGCGAAAGGCTATCATAGTATTTAAAAATGATCTTCCTTGTGGGGTCTGGAACATGATACCACTCTAAAGCGAACTGTACGAGGTTGTGTGGTACAGTACCGCATATGCATTTTGCAGGTCCAGCCATGTTGTCACAATTGGTTTACCATTCTTTTTGGCATTTTGGAGCATTTCAGTTAGTGCTTCTGATATTTTCTCCATGAAACCCTTCTGAATGGATTGGTCGATATAGTTGTTTTCTGTCAGGTAGTTGATGGTTTTTTGAGCGAGAATACCCATTCCGAGGTTACCACTAGAATTCTTCAGTGTGATGGGCCTGAAGCAGGGGGATCACTAGTGCTCTCCTCTTTGGACTTAAGGATGGTTTCTCCCGTTCCCCAGCTCACAGGTATTGCGGCTGTTCTCCATATATTGCAAATAACTTCACGTAGTAGCCGGGTTGTTCTAGGGCATTTTTCCACACTAGGTAAGGGATGCGATTGGTACCTGGAGCACTGGCATTTCTTCTTTTCTGAATATAGCTGTTTAACTCTGACAGACTGGGTGGTTTAGTTTTGAACGCATTAGTCGGCTTCGGTGGTCTCTTCATGCCCTTTAGAGGGTGGTATTTGTAGTTGCGCTTTCTGTCACTGTTGACATTTGATCGTATTTGTTTCTCATTCAGTAGACGTTTTGCATATTTGTGTGGATTTGTCGAAATTGGTGCCCCTCTTTGGTGGCCCTTTTCCTTTCTTGATCTAATTACAAATTCCTTTTTTTTTGCGACACATAGAATTTTGAGCTCTACCATCAATATGTATTGTTTACTAGCCAATTACCAATACAACTGTGCAAAAATCTCAAAATATCTCGGAAAATTGGGGGCGCTATTCAAAAAATGGGCTCTTATTGCTTTAAGCTACATAATCTGCCGAAACACATAATTGCATTAGTTGCATATACACAATTGCATGAGTTGACCAATCTGCAGAATTGCATCACCCGCATAATCTGGAGAATAAACAGACAAATTGCACAACTGCATAATGCATAATTATCTGCAGGTTGTTGATGCAGTTTTTGCAATCATGAAACATATGCAAATTCTGCCGCTTATGCAGTTCTACAGTTTATTGCAGATTCTTACAAATTGTGCAGCTTATGTAATTCCACATATTATGAAGCTTATGCGATTCGCAGATTATGACGATTTTGATAAATGCAGCTTATATCTTATAGCATTTATGCGTTTCTGCGGATTATACGTTATATGCAATTATGCGTTTTTATGAAATTCTGCAGATTATGCAGCTTATGCAAGTTTGGGTTTATTTATTTATTTATTTATTCCACTTTTCCACTGGCATACAAAATGAGTTGAAACATAAAATATTGCACATAATACAAAAAGGATAAAAATTTTAAAAATCCAGTGAATGGCTGGAGCAAACAGGTGCCTAGCACCTCTAGAACCGCCCCACCAGCAGCCAAAAAGGGAGGGAGAGGATAAACTATCCAAATAAGGGACATTAAACTAGTCTGCATCCGGGACAACGACAAAATGAGGTCCAAGTACAAATGCAGGATGGATCAAATGATTCGACAAACTTTGACTTGTAAAATTCAGAAACTTGTTGTTTAAATGAGACAACAGAGTTGGACAATCTGATACTAATTGGAAGTTGGTTCCAAATAGGAACGATGCGTTGAAAGAAAGATGACTTGTGAGACTCAGTTTTGCAGAACTGACTGGTCATTTGCAAGGTGTCTGAAGATGATCTAGTGGTGGACGGTTCTGTTTACCGGAGTTAAAAACCACAAACTCATCTACACTTATGTCATACATTCCTAGATGACACCTAAAAATACACTGAGGTCATTAATTTCTCTTCTATAGGACAGAGGAAGAAGAGAAAGATCAGATAGCCTTGTTTTGTAATCACTTTCTGGGTAGCCGAGAATAAATTTTGTGGCCCCTTCTCTGGATCCCTTCAACAATACTGAAGTTACGTTTGGAGGTTCCGCTCCAGAGGCAACTACCATATTCCACATGGCTACGTACAAGGGCAGTATACAATGTTCTAGAAACATTTTGAGGAGCATTAAAACCAACAGCTCTTTTGATTTACCAACCATTCTATTTATGTGATCATTCCAGACAAGAGTTGAGGATATGTCAATGCCAAGGTCTTTAATTGTACTAACACGGTCTTAAACAGTCCCATTCATTTTATAATCATACTCGATTATATTTCTGCGTCTGGTAATGGATATAATTTGACATTTTGAAGGGTGGAAATGAAGGTCCCACATTTTGCTCCAGTTATAGAGAGCATCAATGTCTACTTGCATTAGATCACAATCAGACACATCAGTAATATTCTTATAACACTTGGAATCATCTGCAAAAGAGCTAAAGTGGAGTTCTGGGCAACACTGGGCATGTCGTTGATGTATAAAAGAAAAAGCATTGGCCCCAAAATTGAACCTTGAGGCACACCTGACACCACAGGAAGCCAATCAGAATTATGATCTATTTCGCTGGCTTCTGTTTCGGTATTGCGTGCGGCGTTGTAAATATAGCACAGGGAATAAAGATGGCAGCTTCCATGATTGTTGTACAGTCGTGACATTTGTCGGAATAATCTGGATTTTTTTCGCAAGGAATACTCCAATGACCTTATTTAGGGATATTTCATTATATATGTGCCGATAGATTTATGCCAATAAATTCCTTTAAAATACGAATGGTACAATTTATAGAATAGAAAGGTGCAGTAAATTTGCTTTTGGAATTAATTATTGGTAATAACTTCGGTTTAAGTTATGCGTTTTGTCTATCAAATTACTGTTACCTGTTATTGTCTGGAAGGAGAAAGAGTATTTCATAACATCCGTCCCTTGTTGACAAGTTTTATAAAAAGAATTAGAGAATTCCGCTTTATTTAACATAGGTGCAAAAACTGCTGGCACGGATGGATGTTCGGCTCTTGTAAGTAAATGTGGAGGAATCACTGAGATGACAATGGGCATTATCAAGGTACAATTACAACAGGGAAGCTTAACAAAGGAAACCACAGACGCTATCGTAAACAGCGCAGGCGAGGATCTACGTCTAACAGGTATAGTTTATGTATTAACTTTGATTTCAGCTACCGAAGCTTTTAAAAAAGTCATTCTAGAACTTCATTATCAGTAGCTTACAAAGCAACTATAGTGTAAATTTGTCTTATCTGCAGTTTTATTTTCAGCAAATGTGATCAAATTATCAAAACTTCCTGGATACTAGCTTCAAAACAAATCATCAAAATCTGTAAAGTAGTATACGGCTGATTGAGTCATGTAAATTAGTATCACACTAATACTATTCTGATTATATGTCGTTGTTGTTGAAACGAAGGTGCTGTATCTTCATCTATTTTGAAGGAGGGTGGACCAACTATTTCCGCTGAGTGCGACAACATTAGAAAAAGAGGTAAAATGTTCCTTAATGCTGTATTATTTCTGTCCGTCTGTCTTCGTTGCTTCACGTTCTCTACTTTGCAGAAAACTGAATTTGTATTTCATTTGTATCCCTTGACGACCTTTGTCAGGAGGAGATTTTTTCATAGCATAATTATAGCATCCGTTGCTGAACTGCTGAGATCCTTGGTCCAACTCTATCACCGAACGATCTTTGTAGGCCAAAGGTCAAAGGTTATGTCTAGTATAAAGGTTATATCCAAACTGTATTTTCATGTTTGGCAAAATTGTAAATCTTCCACAACCTCTTCACTGCTTTTCATCATATTCATGTTATGCTCAGTAACTCAGTAACAGAATCACTTGTATACTCAGATTGTATACTCAGTAACAGAATCACTGGCTCACGATTCATCCTGGTTGCACACAGGCTGACCTCTAATGACCTCTGCGTAACCTTTGATCCCGTTTGTGTATATCCTTTCCAGGGGATCTCGCAGTATTAACTTGCAGTCTTTTGAAAATGTATATCTTCTTGCCATATTTTGTGTTACTTTTTGTTAGTTATTGTTGCAGTTTAAACGCATATTTCCGAATTTGTCAAAGGGTATTATCAATTTCTATTTTAAAGGATCTGTTCCAGACGTTTTTAAAACTGGTGCTGGAAATTTACCTTGCAACGCCATTATTCACGTATGTTTACGTAACTTCAAGCGTTTAAAGGAAATTACTTTGAAACTTCTAAAGTTTGCGGAAAATGAGGGAATAGCGTCCATTGCAATTCCAGCCCTTGGAACCGGTAAATATATCCGTTTTGTTCAAAAAAATTAATTTTTATCTTTTTGTTTAGAATGATTGAACGAAAGGAACAAAGAAGGATAATAATATTGCTTATTTTGTTGTTGTCAAAATTAGGGAATATTGGCGGTGATTCAGCGCAAGCTGCTAACGATATCCTTGATGCTATAGAAGAATTCGTCTTCAATTCTAACCCTAGGAAGTTGTTGTTGATCAAATTGAGCATATTCCAAGATTCTATGGTATCCGTTTTTCGTGATGCCATGGCTGGCAAGGTCGGCGAGACATTTGTGAGCCGTAAGGGATTTGTTTCAAAGACTGCTGGTACGTATTAACAAATAAACACTTGTCTATCCCACAAGCGATCGGAAATTTCTGTAAAAAATAAATAAACTTCTCAAAAAAGTTTGGATGTCTTTTCAGACAGGTATTTCTCATTTAAATGGAAATTGTATTACACTCTTTTTGAATATCAGTGCAAAGCTCTGGTATTCCTCTGTACAATGACACCAAAATCATAAGAATTGATTTCTTCGTGGTTGAGTGACAATCATTTGAATACTGGTATAGGTCTGAAAAAGAAAGCGCCAAATTTCAATACCGCCGTTTAAAAGTTACACAGGGTTACACACCTTAAAGCGGCACTGGCACATTTTCACAACATATTAAATTCTTCAATTGGCTCTCAAATAATAGTCTAGGCCATTGGAAACAACAGAGATATATTTTACACATAAAAATAACATACCCCAAAACAGATAGGAACTTGATATAGATAACGACATCCAGGTGATTTGTATGCCAACTTTTAAGTTTTCCATAACTTTAATCAACAAATGTGTACATTACTGAATATTGTTGACTCGTACTCACTGATATTAAAACACAAATGGTTAGACCGATCAACCGTGTTCATAGCGTGGGAAACATGCATACTGACGGCGCGCGTGATCTTGTGTTAAACACCAATTTTTCGGTCGTCGGCTGAATTTACGTCGCCACGAGGTTAAATTATAAAATCGTTCTGTTTACCCATAAGGACGCTGATTTGGTCTTAATTATTTCGGGTGAGGGCTTTTGTATATAAAAGCCTTACAAACCAGCAAAAAATATCGCTTTTGAAAAATCTTGAGGGCGCACTATTTTTCAAATGTGCCAGTGTCTCTTTACGAGGATAGTTTTGCTTTGCACGCGGGTCTTTGAAATGAAAATGTTCAAAGGTGGTACATTCATTATCTCATCATGCCACGAGTATCAGAATTTACAAAAGGCTCGTGCCATGGGCAATTGAAGCTGGCATGTCCCAGAATCAAGTTGTAGCCATTGTTGTGGTAAGCCCCTATAGTAGAGTGGAAATATTTTGGATTGGGCCAAAAACGCGTCGGATACCCCTACCGGAGGTAAATCTCATCCCACCACATATATCACTGTAAAGTTCTTGTCATGCTGCATCTGCAAATATGGGTGGTGAAATTTGTAACCTGTGGGGAGGTCAACCAGGTCATGGTGAGAGGTCATTCCAGAGGTCACCTGGGTCAATTTAATGGAAAAAAAAACGCTCCTCTTCATCCTTGCCCTATGACTAAAATCGTTATTTTGTCATTTTGGTAGCAGTGGAAAGAGAATAAATTTTTTCTATCATGGGAAACCATTTGGGAAATATGCAAAATACGATTTCAAATTTTGGGCAAAAAACTGATTTTTTGCATTTTTTGTCATTTTTTTGCTCATTTTGGGGCAAAATTTGAATTTTGAAGATTCCTTTTTACTTTTACTCATCATGATATTTGCTCTTTGGCGAGTTAACTGGTATTTTCCCAAAACTGCCAAAACTGCCCCCCATATCTGTCCATATATCATAAAAATTTTTGTAGGTATACCAC
>JAMKCH010080656.1:0-57700 GCA_023653785.1 Ophioderma brevispina | reverse complement strand
TATCAATAAGAACGAGTCTGTGATATTCATGTAATAGACCTATTTGTTGATTAAAGTTACGGCAAATTTAAAAGTGTTTAGCCTCTTATTAATGTCCCTAGCTGTTTGGGGCATGTTATTTTTATGTGTAAAATATACTATCATTTGTGAGCAAATTGAAGAAATTTCATATTTTGTGAAAATGTGCCAGTGCTGCTTTAAACAAAATATATTGAAATGTTTGTAAACACAGCCATGTGATGTGGTCTAAAAAATAAACTAATAAATCTGCCTGATGCTTGTATCATAATCTGACGGGCTACAATTTGGTACATACTCATTGTAAGTACATGAATGCAAGACATTAATATATACCATATTTTTTTCTCTTCCTTGAAAAGATTTCTTGGATTATAAGACTTTTAAAAGTCAGTTATGTTCTTCAATTGTTATTTTATACTACTACTAAAATTATACCAAATAAATACGAAGTTTTCTATCATTGGTATACATTTACAACATTGGTAAATAAATATTTATAAAGTTCAATGTACTTGTTACATTTTCAAGATCAGCTATGAATTTTATCATTTACATTAACTGCCAAAGATTGATTTTGACTCAAAATCATTAACACATTAACACTGTACAATGGGGCGGGTCCATGCAGATCCAAGATTTGTTTTTTGCACACTATGTTTAAATGCTAAATTATTTGCCCAAAATTTTATGTTATTGCCTAAATATCAGTTGTACATATTTTGATGGGAAAAAAATTCAAATCGACCATGGCATTTTTATGCTAATTTTATGCATAAATAAGCATTTTGGAGGCCCTATTCAGAACTTGTTCCCCTAAATTGTACTGGAGTAACTTTTTAAAAGTTTTATTTCAGCAATGTAAATGTATTTATGTTCTCCTATTATGAGCCAAATTTTATTGGAACAAGTCCTTCAAGAAAGTGTTTTTTTTTCTTCATTATTCGACGGGAGAATTTTGGTGCACATCATAAAATCAGTTTTTAGACCACCATTTTGAATTGACCGACTTTTATTTTTTTATGTGGTCGTGTTGATGTACTCCCATCAATGACCAGTTTTGGTAAAAATTAAATGGCAAAGAGGTTTTCAGAGTTTCCACATGAGCCCCCCCCCCCATACACCAACAGGATTGCACAAGACCTTATACACTTAGAGGCGCTTGTTCCGATTGTCTATTGTGCTCTCTACTTGATATGAGAGCCTTGCACTTGCACATATGCCCCATCAAGTACCTTGGGAAACAAACTTGTGTTTTTGATGGTAGAAGCAATAATGCATATTGCTAAGCCCTATTCAAACTGTGCAATCATTGACGGTTAACCATCAAAATGGCATTCTTGGAAATGAGATGGATATGAGGGCTCAAATTTCAGGACGACAATGAGAAAAATAAGGCCTTTCATCTGATATCAAAATCAATACAACTTCCGGGTAAATCAGGGGGGCCCCTAAGACGATTGGAACACACACCTTTATTTAAATTATGTAGAATATTCGCTTTACCTTGGGAAGAAGATCCCCACATACACACTCACATATAGTTTAAGGTGGAATTACCCCTTCAGAAGGCTAAAAATAAAAACTACATAATGAAATTGAGGAAAATTTATACCTTTCTATTGCTTTTTGTTTGACAACAATCGGAACTTCCGTTCAAAAGTTATGGTCGAAAATGTAACTTCGCAAATTGAAATCTCTTATTATATTTCTTATGTATTTTATTGTTTTCTCAAGCTCAATATTTAATTTTTTCCACTTAAAAAACTCATATCTCAAAAAGTAAATAAGCTTTTTATCTCTAATTGCCACAGTTATTTGTGAAAATTCAAGCACTTATTTTCTAATCAAGAATTGACATAAAATAACATTTCTAAAATATACTAAAACTTGAAAAACAGTGTTTCTAGACTAAATTGCCGATATCTCGAAAGTGAATTTTAACAATGTCTTCTCAAGCTGCGATATTTAATTTTTTTTCCACTTTAAAAACTCATATCTCAAAAAGTAAATAAGCTTTTGATCTCTAATTTCCACAATTATTTGTGAAAATAAGGGGGGGGGGTCATTGGTCAAGAAAGGAAAAAAATAAAATTATTTTTGCCAACTGTGCACCAAAGGTCCCCCTTAAATTAAGTTCTCCTGGGGCAAGTGGCATTCTAGTTCAATGCATAGTCCAATAAGTATGTTTTAATTTGCTTTTTATCCCATCTCTCTAAGATCAATCGTTTTTTAGAAATCCTTGCTACAAGGATGACATGTAGATCATTAAAATTCACTTCCGAGATATCAGCAATTTAGTCTAGAAACACTGTTTTTTCAATTTTAGTATATTTTAGAAATGCTATTTTACTTTTATCAATTAGATAATAAGTGCTTCAATTTTCACAATTGTGGAAATTAGAGATCAAAAGCTTATTTACTTTTTGAGATATGAGTTTTAAAAAGTGGAAAAAAATTAAATATCGCAGCTTGAGAAAACAAAATACATAAGAAATATGATAAGAGATTTCAGTTTGCAAAGTTTTTGAATGGAAGCTCCGATTGTCGTCAAACAAAAAGCAATAGAAAGCTAATTTTTTCCTCAGTTTCAATATGTAGATTTCATTTTTAGCACTCTGAAGGGGTAATTCCACCTTAAGGTTATCTAAAATTGTTTCCTGTTGGTGTCCTATAGAATAGATTTTGACTAAAACATTAAAGTGGATTTGAAATCAACATTTTAGAATTACTGTAATGAGGATTGTTTTTGTTGCACTGATTTTTCATGATTTGAAGGGTACAGAACACTCCAGTGATTCCATAAATTCATGGGTTCATCAAATACAATGCAGTACTATTCACAGCCAATTTCTTCATGGTAGTTACAGGCAGCTACCACCGAGAAGACATGGATTACCTACCCATTAGACGTACACTTAAAGCAATTTTTGAGCGCCCCAATTTTTCAAAAATGTTGAGATTTTTACACCATTGCATTGGTAACTGGCTTGTAAACTATACCTGTGAATGGTTAAGCTCGAAAATGTCTATGTGTTGCAAATGAAGGAATTTTGTAATTAGAATAATTAATATCAAAGATCTCCGATAATAATTCAACGGCTGCTCGGAAATGGCCTTCCAATATGAAATAGCCGGGAAATAGCGCCATGTACGTGTCTACGCTCATCCATTACTTGTTTTATTGGTTCAGGCAAGTCAAGTTAGAGGTGATTTTCTTGAGGTGGCACTATTTCATCATGGACCGACATAAACTCACCATTTCCAGCTCTGCCGTTAAGTACAATCTGGGATCCCAATTCTAATTACAAAATCGTTTATTTCATGATAAATACGCATTTTTGAGCATTCTTGTTCGCAGGTGTAGTTTCCTAGACAATTACCAACATAACTCTGCAAAAATATCAAATTGTGGAAATTAGAGATCAAAAGCTTATTTACTTTTTGAGATATGAGTTTTAAAAAGTGGAAAAAAATTAAATATCGCAGCTTGAGAAAACAAAATACATAAGAAATATGATAAGAGATTTCAGTTTGCAAAGTTTTTGAATGGAAGCTCCGATTGTCGTCAAACAAAAAGCAATAGAAAGCTAATTTTTTCCTCAGTTTCAATATGTAGATTTCATTTTTAGCACTCTGAAGGGGTAATTCCACCTTAAGGTTATCTAAAATTGTTTCCTGTTGGTGTCCTATAGAATAGATTTTGACTAAAACATTAAAGTGGATTTGAAATCAACATTTTAGAATTACTGTAATGAGGATTGTTTTTGTTGCACTGATTTTTCATGATTTGAAGGGTACAGAACACTCCAGTGATTCCATAAATTCATGGGTTCATCAAATACAATGCAGTACTATTCACAGCCAATTTCTTCATGGTAGTTACAGGCAGCTACCACCGAGAAGACATGGATTACCTACCCATTAGACGTACACTTAAAGCAATTTTTGAGCGCCCCAATTTTTCAAAAATGTTGAGATTTTTACACCATTGCATTGGTAACTGGCTTGTAAACTATACCTGTGAATGGTTAAGCTCGAAAATGTCTATGTGTTGCAAATGAAGGAATTTTGTAATTAGAATAATTAATATCAAAGATCTCCGATAATAATTCAACGGCTGCTCGGAAATGGCCTTCCAATATGAAATAGCCGGGAAATAGCGCCATGTACGTGTCTACGCTCATCCATTACTTGTTTTATTGGTTCAGGCAAGTCAAGTTAGAGGTGATTTTCTTGAGGTGGCACTATTTCATCATGGACCGACATAAACTCACCATTTCCAGCTCTGCCGTTAAGTACAATCTGGGATCCCAATTCTAATTACAAAATCGTTTATTTCATGATAAATACGCATTTTTGAGCATTCTTGTTCGCAGGTGTAGTTTCCTAGACAATTACCAACATAACTCTGCAAAAATATCAAATTTTGAAAATTGGGGGTGCTGTTATTGCTTTAATTTGAGGGGGTCACAATAAGGCCTCAAATCCTATCAATTTCACAAGTATCATGGGAGCTTGATCGATATCTCCACAACCAGTATAAAACAAAAACATGTTAACATTTTAATTTTACACAGTGATAAAGTCAGTATAATCATAGTGTACAAGAGAAAATGCACACTTCTACCGTGATTCAATTAAAGAGATGATAAATCTTCTTTCTTTCCATTACATATAATAAACCCTGATATTAAATGCTTTTAAGATTTGACTAAAAATAACAGGGTGTATTAAATTGCATTTTGGTGGTAAGTATAGTAATGGTTCTATGTCTCCTCCCTCCTATGCATCCAGCCAGCCAGCCGGCCAGACATGCTAAAAGACCACTGGTTAGTGGCATAACCAAACCTCTGCAGAAGGGGGGGCAGAAGGGGTGCCAAGGCATTTTTTGAGGGGGCAAATTTTGGTCCTTCTCCATAGGTCTCTACACTGTACAAATGGTCAGTTTATTGGGGGATGGTGGGGGATTATTAGTTCTGAGCAGGGGCATCCCCCCAACATGTCACTATTAATTTAGCCACTTTTAGGTGACATTTGATGAATTATAGTATGAAATTTGAAACCATTTTCATTCAAATCCATGCATTTTTTGCATTGTTGACCCCTGTAGGCCAAAAAGTTCACCTTTGATCTTTTTGCTAGTAACTCCTGAACGATCCATCCCAGATAGGGCAAACTATACCTTTTCTGAATCCTTATGACTAAAGGAACACATTGGTGAGGTTTTTTAGCCCAATATCATAATTTTTTTTTTTTTTTTTTTTAGTACCACGCCGTAGTTCCAAATTTTTTCGGGAGCTCCCACGAGGTACGTGTGACCTGTCAGCCGACCATGAGTATCATAAATTTGACATTTGACCCCTGTACAAACTTTAATGGCACCCCCAGGTGGCAACACGAGGCTGACAATTTCACAACAAGATGGAAGTGATTCTCTGTGATGTCCTTAAACCAATAAAACTGAAATATCAATTTTGGCCCAACTTAATAATAAAACACTGACAACCGCCCCTAACTATTCTGGGGATAGACTTGTACAGTGTAAAGCACCAGAAACAGTGTGGAAAAGCACTTTCTGTCTCACTTTGTAAGCATAAATTACACTAGACCATTTATGCTCCTACCTTGAGATGTTTGTGATAGATGTAATAATGTTTGTAAAGTTGGCTAAATCAGATGGGTGCACATTTTCTTAATTTAAGGGCTAAAGCCAACCCTAAATTAAGAAAATGTGCACCCATCTGATTCATACTTTAAGGGCAGCAAGCAAACTTGTGCCAATTTTTATCATTTTCAAACCTATGTGCTATCACAGCAAACTCCTGTGGCTACAAGCCTACAATACTCTGTTATTATATATTAGGCCAAGAAAACAAAACAAGTTTGACTCAGAAGGCCACGCACATTTTGTTTAAAATTGGTCTTTTAGCACTTTTAATTTTTTTTCTTAGGTTTTGCTACCTTGAAATTTTTTTGAAAAATTTTCATAATTGAATGAAAATAATTAAATGAAAAAGTGGGTAAAAAATGCTATAAAAAAATTCAAAAAAAAAAAAATAAACCCCCGCATTTCGTATTTCCATTTTTCAGATTTCTTCCGAGACAATCTTGTTTTTTGGGGGGTCTTAGCCAAATGTCAACCCTGTTTCATGACCAATCACGGGAGACTCATACATGTACAAGGCTGTGAGCAGGCAGTTCGTCTGGTACGGCACAACACCACACTGGATGGCTTGTAAGACTTAAATGGTCTTTTCCACATCCAAACTACATATGGGCATACATATGAAAAAAACTCTACAAGCATAGCATTGAAGACGGCGGTAGTAAAGGCTGATAAAGAGACCACCTTAGCTGATTCATGCATTTGGTACCTCAATTTTTCTTCCACTTACACCAGGCATAAGAGATGCTGCCAATGTGGTGGTTGATTCTTTATCTGCAAGCTGTCCCTGATGGGATGAATCAGTATTGCCGTGAGTCAAGGGAAGCTTATGAAGTTTGGTTGCTGAACCATGGTTCTTTCTATTTACTTGTGAATTGCTTGGTGAGGTTGAATTCCGTTGAGAAAATTCTTTTCCTTGGGTCTTTGAAGACTGGACCCTTTGACCACTTATTCCAATCTGAATAAAATCTTTATTAGGTGATTCTTCATTAGCTATGTCACTGAGGAATGGGAATCCGAGGAATCCTTTTCCTGCATTATCTCAGTTTTTCCTTCCAAGTTGGAGGTTCTCTGACTTTCAAATCAATAGTTTTCTCAAAAGATTCAAGTTTATTCTGACATAGATGTTACAGGGATGTAGTCATTTTTGGAGCGGTTTTGTCTAACAAACGATTGAAAATCTAGTTCCGTGTCCGTACTTCACCCTCCTCCACTGCCGTATATCGTTGCTGTTGTGGGGGATGTGGTTTGCCCTGCTGCATACTAGCACTGTGTTGGGGAGCCATCCTACAATGTAGCTAATGATCCCAGTTTTTATCTCCCGCAGATCTAAATTCTAGTTAAAATAATTACAATAAAATTTATATTTCACTAATAGCCTGGACTCTTGACAGAAGAAATATTCACCTCCTAAGTACCAATAAGCAAAGTACCAAAGAACGACCACGCGTAAGTTCCAAATTTTTCGGGAGCTCCCACGAGGTACGTGTGACCTGTCAGCAGACCATGAGTATCATAAATTTGACATTTGACACCTGTACAACTTAATGGCACCCCGGTGGCAACACGAGGCTTGACAATTTTCACAACAAGATGAAGTGATTCTCTGTGATGTCCTTAAACACATGAAAAAACTGAAATATCAATTTTGGCCCAAATTATAATAAAACACTGACAACCGCCACCTAAATAGTCTGGGGATAGACTTGTACAGTGTAAAGCACCAGAAACAGTGTGGAAAAGCACTTTATGTCTCACTTTGGTAAGCATAAATTACACTCGACCATTTATGACTCCTACTGGAGATGTTTGTGCTAGATGTAATAATGTTGGTAAAGTTGGCTAAATCAATGGGTGAACATTTTCTTATTTAAGGGCTAAAGCCAACCCTAAATTAAGGAAAATGTTCACCCCATCTGATTCATACTTTAACGGGTCAGCAAGCAAAACTGTGCCCAATTTTTATCATTTTCAAACCTTATGTGCTATCAAGCAAAATCAGGTGGCTACAAGCTACAATACTATGTTATTATTATATTAGGCCAAGAAAACAAAACAAGTTTGACTCATGAAGGCCACGCACATTTGGTTTTAAAATTGGTCGTTTTAGCACTTTTAACTTTTTTTAAATTATAAAATTGTATTACTAATATTAATCCTTTTTTGAAAAATGCATAATTGATGAAATAATTAAATGAAAAAGTGGGTAACAAAATGACTAGAAAAAAATAAAAAAAAAAAAATAAACCCCCGCATTTCGTATTTCCATTTTCAGATTTCTTACCGAGACAATCTTGTGTTTTGGGGGGTCTTGCCCAAATGTCAACCCTGTTTCATGACCAATCACGGGAGACTCATACATGTACAAGGCTGTGAGCAGGCAGAAATTCGTCTGGTACGCACAACACCAACATGGATGGCATTGGAAGACTTAAATGGTCTTTTCCACATCCAAAACTACATATGGGCATACATATGAAAAAAAAACTCTACAGCATAGCATTGAGACGGCGGTAGTAAGGCTGATAGAAGCGACCACCTTAGCTGATTCTGCATTTGTAACCTCAATTTTTCTTCCACTTACACCAGGCATAAGAGATGCTGCCAATGTGGTGGTTGATTCTTTATCTGCAAGCTGCTCCCTGATGGGATGAATCAGTATTGCCGTGAGTCAAGGGACGCTTATGAAGTTTGGTTGAATGAAACCATGGTTCTTTTATTTTACTTGTGCGAATTGGTGGTGAGGTTGAATTCGTTGCAGAAAATTCTGTTCCTTGGGTCTTTGAAAGGACTGGACCCTTTGACCATATTCCAATCTGAATAAATCTTATTAGGTGATTTTCATTAGCTATGTCACTGAGGAATGGGAATCCGAGGAAACCGGTTCCCACTGACGACCCAGCGGATTTCTCATTGGTCTTGAGGAGGGTTGATGGCATTACTTCATTATATCGTAATTTCCTTTTGTGTTTTGGGTAATTTTAGTGACTGTTTCAAGGGCTGATCAATCAATGGGTTACATTTCAGTCGCTGGAAAACGCTCATAGCTATTGTTGCCGAGTACCATATACGACGGACTATTCTTTTGTATTCTTCTTGCAGAGAAGAGCTGACTATTCTCCTTGTGACTTCATTTTCTTCCATAAAATTGCGTTGAGTTTTTGTGTCCAAGAGCTGGGTTTAACCAATCTCACAGGTGCGTTTAGTGTGCAGGAACTGTACATTATTTGGCTGTTTGGGCTTGTGATGTTTTTTTTGGCCATGTTTCAGGAGTTTTGTGTTCAATCTGTCCCCCGATCCCCTTTCCCTAAGCAGTCGGCTGGAATCGCCATCTCCCAGGTCCCATTTCCACATATTTGTGATTCCAACCCTAGCCTTCAAACTATGTCTTCTCCCTGGCTTTGTCATGTAACAGCATACTGCCCATGCTGCTCATGTTGCAGTCGATTAATTCTAAAGTTCGAAATCTAGCCATTGTTCACGTATGTCCACCGCTAATACCATTACTGGGGGTTTAATTGCTAGGAAGGTGGCTGCATGGCTTTGTCTGAACACACCATCTGGAGTGGGTCAAAGTTCTTTCCAACAATGTCTCTCGGACTTGTCAATAGGATGCTGCAAGCTGGGATCCACCTGCCTCTTTTGAAGAATGATTTTGTTCTGTCTTCTTGAACTGAGTCCGTTATCAGGATTGTACCTGTATGTACTTGGCTCAACTTTTGTCCTTCCATGATTGTTCCCCTGTTTCCTTTTCTTTGACTGACTTGTATTACGCTGTTTACGCTCCTTCGACTTTTTCTCATAAAACCCATGGCTATTTTTAACATTTGTACGAGTCACACTCCAGCCAGTGACAGCGTCCCTCCAGTCCCAAGAATAGGGCCATGAGTCCCTCCTCTCTCTAATCTTCCTCACTGTACTCTACAAGGATCTGTTAGAAATCTTTCATCTTCCTTTGCGATGACATCTTTTAGACCCACTTTCAATGGCAGACTCTCCACTTCAAATGGTTTTTGTGTCCACAGAGCAACATCTTATTAGATTTGGGGCTGATCATCTCATCTGATCCCCTGTTTTAGGTTATCTTGTGTCCCATGATTGCACATTACTTCAGCTGAGTTTGTCAATTAATGCAAGATTTTCCTTTACATGTACAGCATTCTTTCAACTTACACTACTATGTGCACTAGACATTCGAATAATCTTTATCGTTCTGAACAACCTTGCAATAGAGAGAGAATCAAAAGGAGATACAAGGTAATGAGAAAATAAATTCCAGCACCACTTTTTTTTCACTCTTCCAGATAATTCTGGAGAAAGTTTGGTTAGTACTTTCCAATGAAGAAATGGTCACTGTGATGTATGGCTTTTTGTAATACATTTCTGCAACTTATTTTACCTCAAATGACCCATACAGCAGATGACCTAGATGACTCTAGCTGACCTTTGACTGCTTATCCCTACCCTGAACACCGACCCTTCTTAGGATCACTATGAGCATCCAGTGTGAATATCAATCCACTCAATCCACTCTTGTAAATCCATTGGCAAAAACATTCTTATACACCACTAAATAGATCTGGTCTGACACCCGCTGGCTGAAAAGTGTTTGCAAAAAAAGTAAAAAACTAGAACTTTGTGGTTCTTGGTTATGCAACTCGCTATATTCAAGATAATAAAGCTGCCACTGCTCCATAAAAACTTTAAGTGATAGGAGATTTTTTTAGGATACGAATTTCTCTCAATTTCACTAGCTCGGTTGAGACCACCTAACCTAAACGTTTCACAAGGTTCATTGGCCAAACAGGTTCAAAGAAAACCGCAACCCTTGTTTTTTACTTTTCTGCCTATCGTAATCGTTCCCCATAGAAAAACCATGCTTTGACTTTCTGTCGTGGAAAGTACTAAATCATCAATTATTAACATAAAAGACCGGCATATCGGCTTATTTCCACTTTTCGACTTCAAGTGTGATCTAATACATTGGTAAGCCTTCCAATATTTAAACAGCGGTTCTCGAACCACAAGTTCGCTGGTTGCGCGATCACTTGCTTTATATGAAGTTGGCAAATGAGTAGAAAGAGAACAATGCACTGGAGAGATGGTTGTTACAAGCACATGGGGTCACCAAGGTCACAGAGGTCCCCCACCCCGCCTAGCCCACCCTTTCCCCGAACTCACCATGCCCGACGCACCATACCCCCTCCCCGACGCAAAAAACCTTTCCCCAATGCACCCTCCCCCGCCCTGATACCCACCCCCCACTCCCCGCTTCCCATCCCATCCAGCCCACCCTGACACTAACCCGGCACCATAGATTGTAATGGGCTGAAGGTACATGAGGTCACCAAGTGACATGGGTTCCACAAGGGTGACTGGGGTCAAGCAGGTGACATGAGGTCACCAGGTCAAGAGGTCACAAGGTCACATTGGTCACACATGGGGTCACAAGGGGTCGGGGCATTGGTCACAAAGGTCAACATGGGGTCACCAGGTCCATGGGGTCACAAAGTTCACATGGGGTCACAAAGGTCACATGAGGTCACACATGGGTTTACCAAACGCACCCACTCTTCCGGATTCCCTACCCCAACGCAGCACCATACCCTACCCTCCCCCAGATTTTTGCACACCACCCCACCCGAAACCCTACCCCTGTCCCTACTCACCTCACCCCACCCCCTCCCAATCAACCCTAACCCCACCCCTTCCCCCCGCACCCACCCACCACCTTCCACGCCCCCCACCCCCGCACCTACCGCTACTCCACACCCCAGCCCCTACTCCACGTACCCCCCACCCTGCCCTCCCTCCCCCCCCTCACCTCTTCCTCCTCTCCACATGCCACCTCCCCATCGCCCCCCCCCCCCCCTGCTCCCTCCGCCCACCACCCCCCCTTCTCCGCTCCCCCCCCCCCCCCCCATTTCCTCCCATCCCACCCTCCCCACCCTCCTTACCCCGGGATACCCCCACCCCCGCCCACCCTTCCCTCCCCCGCCCTAACTTCTTACCACAAGATGTATGGTATAGTATTTTTCATGTACAAAGAATTTCGTCATATGCGATGTACCATTTGAGTCGATACAATTACACATATTTAATTAGCTTCATTTGTCATACCTAAGCCGCATGTTCAGGAACTTTCAAATGGCAGAGAGGCGCAAGACCCATAATGGGTTTTTCAGCCGTGCAAGGAATTTTGCATATCAAATGTCCCTTTTCACAAATATAGCGATTACGCTGATTTTTTTGTCATATTAATTAGCTCTTTGCATATGTAAGTTGTCCGAAATATGCCCAACACTAATCAGGTCGCGAGCTCTTTATCCTTGCGGGGAAAGGATTATAATTTTGACCGGCCAATATAGGCTAATTAATATTCATGAATATGCAAATCATGCACAAAAGCTAACACATAATATTCCGGGGCACCCACTCTATCACCCTACCAGTATGAAGTAAATCGGATTAGTTGTTTGATGCCAGCAGAGCATTTTCAAAAAAGGTTAACTAACCGAAATGTCTGAAAAATATGCCAAATAAGCTAATTAAAATTCATGAATATCAAATAACGCAGCCAAAAGCTACACATAATTTGCGGCCAAGGCAAAAAAGGACTCACTCTATCAGCCTATCAAGTTTGAAGTGAATCGGGGATAGCGTTTACCCTGTAACAGCATTTTTATAAAGGTTTTCGAGTCCGTACGGACACATAACGGACATCAACAGAACATACGGACATACGGACGAACACACACACACAAATTTGACTAGTATGTGCCCCTCCATGAACATTCGTTCAGGGCGACCAAGAACACGGGTTTCGAACAAAAATTGGGGGCGCTTCTTCTGGAAATCTCCTCGGTCTCTTTAAGCAAACACACGCACACAGACAGCAAAGGGGTCCTGCCGCTACAGCTGGCGGCCCACAAGCAGCCCACAAAAATGTAGGTCTAAGTTAAAAGTGAAAAATAGTAAACACTCACAATGTAACCTTCTGGGCCAATGGAAACAAATGAGATACAGCAATCAACACTTCCAAAATTCTGTGAGACTTTTTACGTTAGTAATTACAGTAATAATTTTAACCCACCCACAGAGGAATAGTTCAACTAAAAGCCGTAGTCAGGTACTTGTTATGATATAAGGCTCTTGCCTAAAATCCACAACATGGGAGGGAGGCAGGATTGAGTCTATCCTTCCCCCAGTCTGAAATTCAGGGCATGGGTCCCTGTCATGCCATGGGTCAAATATCTAATTGAAAAAATTATTGAATCACTTGAAAAGCATGGGTTGTTACTTGTTTATTGACCCAATTTACCCTCTTGCATTTAATATGGGAGTTTTCCCTCCTGCAGCACTCCTGCCTTTAGTCTTGTTCCCGTACTTGGTGGGTGTCCCGGCAGACATGTATATCCTGCAAATACTCGCCCAACAAGTCAGGTGAAAACATTGCAGGAAATTCTTTCAAAGGTTGTTTATGCTACAGGTAGTATTGCCTTTTGTTATTAAGTTTATTTTTGGCCCTGCCTTGAACCTTGATGAATGAACTGCACACTGTTAACAAGCATTGGAGCATTCCTATAGCTGACTAATCGGCGATCGACCTGAAATGAAATTCACCAGACTTGTTGTGGTGAGCATTCGTAATAATTGTTCCGCAGGACACCCACCAAGTACTGGGACAGAGACTATCCTGCCTTCATCCTACCAGCCTCCTGTGTGTGGCATTTAAAGGTGCAACGAGAGATTTCAAATAATAGGTGTACCGAAAAATGTGAAAATTCTGATTTTGGCACTGGTGTAAAGCTTATATCAGAAATATCCCCATCTAGAAGGATTAACACCTCTAATGCACACAAAGGCAGCATTTTATAATACCTGCCACATGTATTGATCGAGGTCTCGATCACTTGAGCACAGTAAGTGTTAAGCTGAGAAGAAGAACCGTTTCTTTGGTTACCGGTACAAAAATTGTGGAAATTTCTAATTCGTATAGGAGCAAATCGAAATTCAGCCTATGTTTGTATTTGAAATTATCAGCATGGACCAAATCACTTTTGTTTTCGTTTAAAGTTATTTCTGGAACCAAATTAAAAAGGTAAGGGGAATCCTATTGATCGTCTAATCTAATGAAATCAATACATATCACAGGAAAAGATAGCTGACTAAATCTCTCGTTGCACCTTTTAAAAGCGACGGGATGGACTTCAGTATTCTGCTACCACATTCTTCAACATGCAGTTATTCGTTGAGGGGGGGGAGGGTTGGGTACAATGTATGCCGCCGATCTGGGTCACATTTTCACCCCCACTACTAGTTCTGTGAGCCATAACCTTTTTGTCATTTCATTTATCTTTTACATTGGACATATCTATATCAGCAACATAAGGTTATGCCGCTGTAGAGGGACTGCGTATCAACAAAAGCAACGGGCAAAATTTAATGTCATCTGACATCGTCAAGATTTTTTGAAACTTACCTCAAACAGGACTCTGTAGATGTCCCCCAATACTACATGTAACAAGAATCCAAACATTGTTCATCCAAAACGGCGAAAAAAAGTACTAATTGGATGAACTTTCAACGCAGAATTATTTACTTCCTAAAAACGCATGAGTGAGGGGTTGCCAGTTTAGGAGTTTTTTGGCCCGGGTCAAAGGTCGACACGCGTTTGTTTGTTGGTCAACAAACCAACATGTGATTCTTGTTTCTGTAGTATTGTAAGATCCTGCTTGAGGTAAGTTTTTGAAAAAATCTTGACGGATGTCAGGTGACTTTAAATTTGGCATATGCTTATTGTTGATACCAAACGTCCCTGGACAGAGGCCATAACCTTACGTTAGTGATTATATGATAATGTCCAAAATGTTTAAAAGAGAATGAAGACAAAAAGGTATGCCTCAGCAGAACTACCCCTACTACAAGTTAAACGATGTTGTTTTCCCACCAAAACCCTGGAAACGTGCATGAAATTGGCTTAAAAGCTCAAAAACGGACTGAAACTAAGTAAAAACACAAAATTGGACAAACAAAAACCAGAATCCGGGTTCCCTGAAAAGTGGCACCTCTGTAATATAAATTGGTCCAGTAATTTTTGGTCACATTTAACTAAGAAAATGGGTCGATTTCAGTAAAATCACAATTGAAAATGGTTATTTTCCGATTTCGAATACTATGAAAAGGGGGCGAAATTTCAAAGCAAACTATGAAATGGATTGAAAATTTCCAAACCAAAATGGGTCATGTATGGTGACAATTGGGTCACTATATAAAACGTGGGCGTCCAATTTTTCCCCTGGTGATGCACACCTGCTACACATTTTGGATTAGGGTAGCAGGCAAGATGAAAACAAATATACATTCTATATAAAATATTACCGGTCTGATGCTATTGGCCGGAAAGCGAAGGACACTTTCGGACCTACACCTATATATCGCTCCCCTACAACCCTGGTTTGATAGCTACAGGTAGCTGGCAGGAGATCCGTGCTGCGTAACAGTGGAGGTCGCCGGTTCAAATGCGGCCAAGCACACATGAGAGAAGCGTTAGAGCGATTGGAGTTGAATTGAAGCCAACGAGTCTGGCTTGTGTCAAGTTGCTTGGGCATGCTAGCGACTTATCGATTAGATATCGGCAGTCGCTTTCCCAATAAGCGACGGAAGTGATGTCACAAAAAAAAGTTACGCTCCTTGCGATTACTTAGTATAAGTATATAATGGGCATGGACAGAATTGAACACAAGAATATGTGAACTGCATTGTAAGCATATCGCACCTTGTTTCGCGATGCGTAATTGGTTAAAATTTCCTGTGTGCCAAACGAGGTTATGGATCACGAAATGCCCCTTTACTTAAAAGTGACAGATTTTTTTAGGATACAAAATATCTCTTAAATTGCACTGGATCAGTTAGCTTGACACGTCATAGCCCGGGTCCCATCCCAATATGAGTGTCCAGTTAGAGTAACCGTGAACTATGGATCGGTTATACTTATAGACCACCTACCCCCCGGTACCGAGAAGTCGAGAACGTTTCAATGATTTATTGGACAAACAACTAGCACAAAAGAAAACCGCAAACCTTGTTTGAACTAGTCCTGATGATCATGACTAGATAGTCTTAACTTTTTTATGGCTGCTGTTGTCATAGACTATCTAGTCATGACGAGTTGTTTGTAGTGAAAGTGCCATTTAAGCCAAGATACACAGACAGCTTCTGCTCTAACTTTACAGCTGCAAAATGGCTTAAATATTCATTATTTGCAATAAATGTTATATTGCAGGCTTTCTTGAGAGTCTTCTGCATCATGTGATAACCATTTTTCCAGATTTAAAATTCACATTATGAAATTTTCAGGTGAAACTTACCCTTGTTGTGTCTACATTGGGCTTCCAAATTTGGCAGCCTGTGTACATGTTGACATGAACTTTTTTTGGAACAAATTGTAGCATCGGTTACAAATTGGTAAGCCAATTATTCTACAGACTCTAGAGATGCTATGTGTGTCAAAAGAAAATTATTTTTTCTTTTATTTAGGAAATATACATCTCAAAACATCTCAAACCTTAAATGGCATTGGAACTCCACAGAACAGTTGTAACTTATGGGACCAAAGATTATGTCCAACTTTTAAAAGATGATGCCATAGTTTACAATTATTGGAACTATGTTTGAACTGGCTGCTATGCTAATCGTCCCTAGTATAGGAATAAGGAAACCATGCTGAATTTCTGTCATGCATGCGTGCACGCAGAAAGAAATTACTAAACATCATTCTTTTACGTAAGATGGCATATTCGGCTAATTCACTTCAGTAAGGTGTGATCGATAATCATAATGATTAAATTGCGTCTTGTCTGGTAGACTTCCAATATGTCAAAAAGAATTTGTATGTAATTTGCCACCACCCAATGAATTCGGCCAGCCTTCACGGATCCAAACCTTCATTACATGTTGACAGGATGTGGGGTCAACACACCGGTGCAGAATACCTAAATTACATTACCCTTTAATTAATTATGTAGAGATAGTCTTGTGTGTTTTCTGAATTCGGCAGGTTTCAATCAATTTCCAAGACTGACTACAATAGCGTCGACCTTCACGGTGGCGGCGGGCCGCAGCCAACGCATCCAATAATATCAAGTTATTAGTGACCCTGAAACGAGATGTTCGTGAATTCCCTTTACAAATTACCATTTACAAAATCAATGTGTGCGCTCTTGTGTTTAGAGTGTTCCTGTTCAATTTCTTTTCGGGAAAAAAAAAAACAAAAAAAAAAACATGAACCCAGTGCGGTAACTGGTTGCTTGAGCATAGCAAGGCCCTTTGCCCTTTGCACAAAAACTGAATCTTGATCTTGCACAGCCCACCCACGGTACTCGTGTTTCAATGGAACAAAAGTACATGGACCCCTCCTTAGTAATATATCAACGATATCGCTTTGTGCTTTGATAGATTTTTGTTACACTTTTATTTCGCTTATTTTTATTTTCGCTAATAATAGTCCAGTTGCCTGGGAGATGAAATTAAATTCAAAAGCCTATCAGTGATTTGCTAAATAAAGAAAATCTGTTGGAGGAAAATGTTTTACGGGCAACACCGACGATTTTTTTTTTAGTTTGTCCAAAAAATAGGGCTCTACTCTTAAATGCAAGAAGAGTGAATTTCACTTTTTAGAGTGACTACAGGGCCCACTCTGAAAAGTGAAATGACAAACTTTAAAGAATACTGTGTTGGTAAATTATTTGTCATTATCAAATGATAAATGATATCATTTGTCAATTATCAAGTAAAATTGTGACCCAAAAATTATCGTCTAAAGGTATTGTTAAAATTTCACTCTTTTGGAGTGGCCCTTGTAGTTCACTCTAAAGGGCCTTTAGAGTTACTTTTAAATTTGCATTTAGAGAGTATGTAAAACCAACCTGGTTAAAAAACCAGCCTGTTTTAGCCTAAATTTATCAAATTTTGGCCTAATCTTTTTTAGCAAAAGTGTTTGTAAAAAAAATCATTTTTTCTCCTAATTTTCAGGATTTTGGGGCTATGTTAGGCCAATTTGCCCTGCAGAAAAGAACAAAAAGGAAAAATTCGCCCCCCCCCCCCGCCACGACAGAACGACCCTACCTGAAAGGTCAGCTCGCCCGTAGTAAACACTTTTTTGTTTCGTCGCATAAGGACAAACATTTGAGTCAAAAGTAATGCCCGTTAGGCACTTCAAACCTAATGAATGAAATCCAGTCAGGGACAATTCATAGTTTGAATCGTTTTTCTTCCTTTTCTGTCATATATTTCGGGCAATATTTCAGTTGTCAAACAAGGACGGTTCTCGAACAAGAAATCTCGCCTGCTTCGCGTCTGCGCATCGCTGTAAGGACAAACAGCGCACACACCAGATGCAAATGTTGAGTAGACCACAGGGTGTTCCCCCAAAAAAGCTTGTGTATAAGCAGATACAGTGGAGATGAAACGAATCCACCTCCAACACCCACCCCCTCCCAAGACCCCACAACCCCAACCACCACCCTTCCTCCCCTCCCCAACACAACAACACCACCCAGCCCCAAAAACACCTATCAGCTTCCCCTCCCCAACACCCCACATTGCACCACCCATTTGCAACACATCTCAAATACAAAAGGGGAGGATTAAATATGTAGACTGCCTGACAGGGACCCCTAATAAGTGATTCTTGCTGCAAATGGTGCATTTAAATAAGGAGAGGGCCTAAGACAAAAAGATTGTACTGGGGTAACTTTTTAAATTGATCCCAATCATGTTGAAACGTATCCCCACCGTATGGTGTACTAACGTCAGGATTCAGAAAAGGTATGTTATAGTATGTCCCCCGCCCGATATGTATTTTAGAGCTTCTTTGTGTCTTTTTTATGTTGGATATGGAAAATAAGTGATTTGATACCCAATTTGAACTACTCTGCTCATCTAAGAAAAAACACCTTTTTTCCGCATTGGCTCAAATGTTGACCTTTTTGTGTGGCCAAATATTGACCTTTCAACATCCCCCCAACAGACCCAGGGGGAGGACACTGGGGGAATGAATTACATTGAAGGGCTCGTTTGCCCCCTCATAACAACTATACCAAAGCTGTGGCTATATAGCTCCTCTAGACAAAAAAGATATGGCCAAAAGTTCCAGAGTAACCTTTTTATCCAGACGAATGGATGCTTGCTATTTTAGAGTCCCGTTCTTCCCGAACTCATTCGGCGGGGACAAGGATCAATTTCAGTTGTACAGAGGTCAATTTTTAAAATTGCTCTGATTTGGATAAAAAATGGTGCAAATTATTGGTGGAGCTCATAGAATTAAAATAAGGAATAGTTTTGAGTGTCTCAAATGCTTGCTTAACAAAGTAGGTGGAACAGAATGTCAAGCCCGTGCTTAACAAAGTAGGTGGAACAGAATGTCAAGCCTGTGCCCCTATTTCAGACAATCAAAACTATTCCTTATTTTAATCCTATGAACTCCACTAATAATTTGCATGATTTTTTATCCAAATTGGAGCAACTTTAAAATTTGACCCCTGTACGGTACAACTGAAATTGACCCTTTTTATTGATTTTTGCTGTTTTTAGCTTATAACTCTGAAACTTTAGACTGTAGATATTACAAACTATACCTTTTCTGAATCCTTATGGTTAGATACATAATGTGCTATACTTTGCAACATGATTGGATCAATTTTAAAGTTTGACCCCTGTACAATCTTTGTCTTGGCCATCTCTCCTTTATAGGCACCATTTGCAGAACTTAAGAATCACATTTTAGGGGTCCCTGTCAGGCTGTCAACATATTTAATCACTCAAACCTTTTGTACTTGAGATGTGTTACAAATGTCTGCTAGCTCCCGGGTTAATACTGTACTTGTTAGAGATGCAAAAATCTGATTTAGATGATTTTTTCAATTTTCTGATTTAGAAAATCACTGATAGTGCCTTTATTGACCCCATAGGATATGTGAACCATTTTTACATCTAATTACGTGACCAAATGGTGAAATGTGTGTAAATATTTTAAATATGAAGAATTTAGGACCATTTGAAAAAAAATTGGAGCATTCTAAAAATGTTACCCTAGGATGACCTTGAACCTTTATTGCCCTATAACTATTAAACTATAACCCACAGGTTCGGCAAACTATACATTTTTTTAATCTTTAGAATATGGTTAAAATGTTGGTATAGATTTCAGTACAATTATACCTACTTTATATTTCCCCCTGTACAAATCTTGCCCCCTGTAAACACATGTTCTCCGCTACTCCTAGACTTTTGATATGTTATTCTCTCATCATTTCTAACTATAACAACACCAAAATTGTTTCTGTTGCAATCAGGGCCGTATGCAGGATTTATTTTGGGGGGTGCGGGTCTTAAAAAAAAGTGGACCTTTTTGGGTAAAAGTGGACCGCACCCTCCTAAAATGGTCTTTTTACTTTTTGAACATTTTATCACCAAAAAGTGGACTTTCGTCTCAAGATTTCTCTAAAGTTTGGACCTTTTATAAAAAATTCCAGCAAAAAATGGTCGTTTCAAGAACATTCATAAGGATCACACTCGCCCTGTCAAAAAAGAGATCACCAAACGTCGTCGAGCACCCGGCGTGGACGGGTCATTTCAACACCCTTCTCACTAATTAGCTTACCTCTGCTATCAGCCAACTAAGAGTGGAAAGGCCCAGGCCCTGATAACATACCAGCAGAGTTCCTGATGCAAGGCGCCCCACAATGTCAGATTTTTTTTGTATTTCATAACTCAAGGGTTTTTTATTTAAACTAACACAACAAAGCTGTACAAAACACAAATTACAAGGCAAGGTACAGCAATATTATAGTTAAACACAACAGCAATGAGGATATACATGTACGAAAATACAGCAATTTCACTCAACCCTGTCAAGAGAAAATTGCTCCCGACCTTACAACTTGCACACTGAACTTAAAGCTGAGAGTGAGCTCACTCATCAAAAAGACTCACTCAATCTATTCAAAGTTTCACTCTACAGATACAAAATTTCAAGCACAAGGATACATTACCAGACCAAAAAACTCTTGGTGAGAAAGTGAGTGAAATTGCTTCTATACCTAAACGAAATTCATTATTCATCAGAGGACTCCACTTTGTTATATGAAACTCTATTCTATCACCCTTCGAGGCCAATAGCTTCTTCCAGACACATGGTAATCTCAACCAATTCTTAAAAAAAGAAAGGTGGAATTTTCCAGTACATTTGCAAGTGTTAAATACAATGACGAGCAATAAGAAGGACTTGGTTAATCAAAAACAGAATATCTGCCAGTGCCAATATACCATAAATTTTTCAAAAGGCTCAAAAGGCAAAAAGTTAACTATAGTTTCCACATTTCATCCCAGAAAGTATTAACAATGTCAAAATGGTACAAACAAATATCAATAGTTTCATTAATCACAATAAGGCACATGCTGCCATGGTCCCTAACCCCTATTGTATACAGGATAACTATTTGTAAGCCAGTACTGTGTGTAATACGGTACTGTAGCCATCTAAGCCATACAGCCAAGTGTAGCCTGAAAGGGAACTAAATAAATCTTTATACGTCCTCATACAAATACCTTATAGTTCCCTTTCAATTGTAAGTGCTCACAGGTTCAACAAAGCTCTTTGAATTAAAAGGATTAAAAATCGCGTGATTTAATATCATCTAGAGTACAATATTGGTTATTTCAGGTAACACCCTAAATGACATCTGCAACCCATCAAAGTGTGGACTTCACCTGATCACGCCATTTTTTGGGATTGCACAAATTAAACCATACCATTTAAGAAATTGTTTCTACCCAACCCTGTGACATCAAACTCAATTATGTTGCCATAACTTATCAAAAATTCACTGATCTTATTAATACAGGCATCAGCGAATGTTTTATAATACACTGACTATGACCAATTAGAATAAACTATTATCAAATTCTTTGATTTATAATAGAAGTGCATCAGTTGGTGAACTATTACATTAAACTACCCCAGAGGGATAGAAACATCTCTATAAAATGGAGAAAGAAATACCAAGTACGACTTTTGACATATCAAATTACAAAGAAACCTCAGCTACCCCTACACGTGACCAACTAGTGCACAAAATATCCTCCACCACGCTGAATCGGCAGAGTAGCCGCTTAATCCACATAAGTTTTTGTGAACAATTCTTGCATTTAGGTAATCATTGTCAGGCCCACCAAACTCGTAATTCGCATTCAAAACTACACGCTTCACTTATCAGGGCGTTCCAAATTAAAACGATATATAACCTTATTTATCCTCTTCTGGACTGAGTCAGGCATAACCAATAATGGAAGAAATAAAAAAAAATTTGGAAAGTCCAAATTTTTCATAATAATAATCTTGCCGATGGGGGTAAGATCTCTTGTTTCCAAAGGAAAAACTTGATCAAGAATACCACTTTATATCATAATTAAAGATACCACAGATTCTTCATTGTATGTAAACTGACATACCCAGATATTAACAACAGTAATCCAATTTACATGGCAGTGGTTTCTCATCTGTTTTCTATCAGACCTATCCACATAGCATTTGTCTTATCATAATTCGCCTTCATACTTGAACATTCTGAAATTTCTGAAGTACTTCAAAGATTTTTTCAGCAGATGCTACATCATGTACAAAACAAGGTAATGTCATCAGCGTAACACGATTACTTTAATTTGCACGCTATTATTAGTTCTATGTCCCGGATATCATTACAACTTCTAATGTATATCAAGAGCAATTCAATGGCCAAAACAAAACAAAAACAAACTGCTGGATCCCCTTGCGGAGACCTCCTAATTAAAATACCTGGTGTGTAGGCCAGTGTTCACTACACAACTTGAAATATCCTTATAAAAATAATTAATCCAAGTTTTAAGAGAAGTACCAAAAATTAAAAACTTCCAAAACTTAAAAAGGTACTATGAATCAACAGAATCATATGCCTTCTCAAAATCAATATTAAGAAGAAGACCAGGAAGGTTATTCTTTTGTATGAAATATATGACATCAGCTGCAGTTCTAACGGATCACCAATACAACGGTCTTTCACAAATGCTGCTTGTTCTTTCCCTATCAGGTTGGAAGAACATTTTACTATCCTAGAAGCAATAGCTTTTGACCCAATTTAAGGTTCTACATTTAAAAGTGGGGATTGGACGAAGTAGCTATCTTGCTCGTATCTTTACCCTTTTTGAGAATCAGTGTGATTACCCTTGCTTCTGGCTATGACTCAACTCCCCACATTCAGCAGACATATTTAACAAATTTACCAAAATACTCCAAAAAGGTGCCAAAAAGATTTGTAAAAACGGGCAGTTAAGCCATCAATGGCCAGGAGCTTAGTCATTTTTAAATGTATTTAATACCTTGAAACATTCATCAACGAGAGGAGGGGAACCTCACAAAGATGAAACTCCACTCAGTTAACTTTGGGAGTGGTGAGTTAAAAAAACGAGAAGACGCATCGCATGAAGATTAACTTCCCGGTTCAGAGTACAAATGGTTAAAAAATCTTTTTTTACATAAAACAATCTTTGGGTTAGAGTATTGTTCACCCTTCTGATCAATAACAGATCGGAATTGTACTCTTTGTTTGATTTGATTTCTCTAAATTTAAAAATTACTTCGATTTTTCTCGCCTTTTCCACCCACTCAAGCCCGATGATCTAATAATTATACCCTGGGTTACATATGCATATTTTAGCTTCCAAATTAACTCTTTAGCACATTCCACCTCTGTTGGACTAGTCCGATGGATTGTGACACAACTCCACTTCAGCACTCTCAACCAATCTTCAAGTTTTTGAGTGCATTCTATTTCCTTAGCTACTAGCTTACGGTACACCGGAAAAATGCCTGATCTCAAATTTTAATAACTCCCAAAATATGCTAGCATCGTCACCTCAGAATATTGTGTATCCACACATTAATTGATTAGCGAGTTTGGTACAATATCTCGGATGTTCACACAAAGATTGTTTCCAATAAGACGGACTCGAACCATGTATCATGATTACAGTCAAATTCAAAACAATAGCGGAATGATCTCTTGATGCAGGCGAATACTAACATCACTATAACAAAATCTTTGTAACTATATGACACAAACAATATCTAATCTGATTTGAATTAAGGGGAGTTCTGTCGCCATGTATATTTACGTAAATTGGGGTTCCGAAAACGCCATATATCAATGAGGTCAAAAAAAATTTAACATATCATTTACTGATACATAACATTATATATACCGAGGGTTCCTCCATTGTATCAAGAGAAACATTCATCAGGATGTTCATATCAACCACCGATACCAATATATTTTATCTCCCATCATTATTACCGTGTGAATTTGGTTCCTCAGTTCAAAAAGAATTTATCTGATCATTAGGCATGTTACACGTTGGAGCATACCCATTCACAAGTACAAAGGTCTTATTATTTATGACAACATCAATTATAATGTAACGCCCATCACTATCCAAGACACACTTGTTCACATCATAATCAACATGTTTGTCAATTAACACAGCAACTCCTTTACTATTACTAGAACCGTGACCAAAAAATATATCGCCTTTCCATTCATTTTTCCATCTTGTTTCAACCTTTTTCGTACTATGTGTTTCTTGTAAAAACACCACATCAGGAGATCTCCTGGATAACCAGGTGAATATATTTTGGCGCTTTTCAAAATTATTCAATGTCTAGATTGGCTCCAGGAGTTCTACACATGTTGCCTTACCAACCAGTCCTTACCCAAGATCTGGAGGAGAGCTACTATCATCGCACTCCCCAAACCAAACAAGCCTGTCGACAAGCAAGCCTTTCAACATCTTACAAGTTACAGACATGGAATAATGCCTGGCTAGATACCCCAAGACCAGATCAACTCTCTATTACACCTAAGACAGAAACTACCACCTGGCAGCAATCTCCCACGCAAGGAATGGGTCACCTTAAACCGGATTCGCACAGGAATCGGTCGCTTCATAGCAATATGCACCGATGGGGGCTAGCGGCCACGCAGACAGCACATTATTGTCAGGTTTCTCCATCACAGACTGGGAATCACATTCTCAATGAGTGCCCTACCTTTCGTCCACCGGTGGACACAGATTTCTCAAACCCCAACCAATCAACAGTGAGTTGGCTCCAACGCTTACAACATATTTAGCTGCTGCCTCATATGCAAGAAGAAGCAAGAACACCACTATAATAACTTCGCCATGAGCTTCTGGTATGAAAATGACCTCTACACCAAACATCTATTTCTCAGCTATAAAGTGACTGGTATTTCAAAACTGGATTTTTTTGGAAGATTAGGACCATACCTCTTCAACAAAAATGAAAGTTATATGTTGAAGGCTGATTTTTTTAGCTACAAAACATCGAAAGATTTGCATGTTTTCAAAATGTCCACGCCTAGTTGAATGTTTCTAGAAATTAAAATTGCATTGTTTCCCCAAACCCTCATAAATTATACAAAAATGGCACAGACAAAATCTTTACCACCCAAATGGTTTGTTACTAGTCCACACATTATGGTTAATTTCAAATTTCATTTAAAGACACAACTTATCAGCATTTTGTGACTCTTCATTTAGGCAAAGGGTCATATTTCAGATGCCAACACTGTCTCGGCACTGACGTCGTCTGCTACACCTTGTTTATTTAGTGTTGTGATTCCTGAAGAGCCTGGAAAATTTCTGAAGACATATTTCATATTAATATTGAATGTTATTTTATCAGTAAGCGCCATTGCAGCCAAATTATGAAGACCAGAAATGAGTAAAAACTGGTCTGCAGCAATGTTCTTATTTTTGCTATCTGCTGAAGATAGCACATTTTGTGAAAGAAAAGATCTGGTTCAGAAGGATGGCAGTGGAAGCACTACAAAGGACCAGATTCTATCAAAATGGCATTTAAAAGCACCAATTTACATGAAACGGGTGCTTTTAAAAAGATCCACCCAATTCACATGCATGCGGATTCCAGCCGGAGAGAGACCTGAAAAGCACCCAATTCAGTTAAATTGGGTGAATTTCCCCCAAAGTGGCCTAAAAAGCACCCAATTATGCAATTTTTAGTAATTTTTGGTGAATATTAACACATTCCTGTACAACTTTTCTTCTGATTAACTCAATAAAATAGAATTCTAATCAATCACATGAATATAAATATATTCACATAGAATATGATTTGTGTTGATATATAACAGCCTCATGCTCCAGATCTTAAAGGCACTATCAGTGATACATTCGAAGGAGTGAAAATATCTGAAATTTGCAGAAATAGCTTAAAAGTGAAAGATAAGTCTGTAGAATTCTCATATGTTACTTTTTCCAACTGAAGCATTGAGAGAGGAAGAAAATGGCAGTGTTCACAGATATGACTCTCCATTCAGTTGTAAAAACGTGTTGTAGTAAGTGTCCGTATGGACAGTAATGAATAATATATCTGTTTTTGCCCTTACCAGGATGCTTCTAGCCTTATCATTTGCAGGATATGTTAGGGTAACTGTGCTTGTTGCAGACATGCAAAAATCTGATTTTTGATGTTGGTTTTTTTTATTTTCTGATTTAGCAAATCACTGATAGTGCCTTTAACTCTCTTAACCTGCTCATTCACAATATTCCCCAAAATGACCGTAGACCCCCCCTTAAGAAAAATTTGATGTCAGGCAGACATGGAAGTTTTTATAAGTGCATATCAAAGATTGATGGGTTCATAAGGTAGGTAGACCATTTTATATAACACATAAAAATATTTCTGTCATTTGATTGGTGCATACTACATCACGTTTTATAATATATCTGAGACTAGTTCCCCAAATTTTCACAGGAGGGAAAAAAGTTCCCATAAAAACAGACCATTTCCTATCACAGGGAAATAGTCGGGTTTTTATGGGAACTTTTTTCCCTGCATTGGTATCTTGTATCGCCTGTGCCTTACTACGGTAGTGCCTCACGGTGATTGCTCTGACCCGATCAGCGACCCGACCTTTGACACTGTGCGATCGCGATCATCTTCTGCTTGATATTTGCGTGTTTAATTTTTCACTGTTTCGTTGAATTTGTGACTCAAAATGGAGAAATCTTGATGCCGTAGATAGTGCTAATACCGTAAAAACTAATCGTATGTCTAGAGCAGTTCGAGAAATTTGTGGGAGAGAGCCGCGATTGGATTGAACCATGACTAGGCTAAGCTAAGGCTTGAGTTGCGGTGGCAGCTGATCTCAATGAGTTCATTGGGCAAGTTTTTCAAATTACAGAATATTTTGTATGTTAATAAAATCAAAAATAATATTGAAAATGCTCTTTATTGTGTAATGTGCAAAATAACTCCCCTCAGTGACTGGAGTCTGTGGGCCTAATATAGTAAGCCACGTCTCGCAGCAAACTGGGTAGTTATGACATATTTTCCATGAGCAGTCAATATTTTTATAATATGTTTGTAGGTGAAATAGACCAATTGGTAAGAGAAAGCCACTTATTGTCAAAATTAAGGTGAGAGGTTTCCCACTAAACACACTTCTGTTCATAGATCAGTTTCAGGTCCCACCCCCAGCACCCCCCCCCCCCCCCCCCTCCCCCCCCCCCCCCCCCCCGTGAATTACACAATGAGACTACAGATAGTTTAGTGGTTCAAATCCCCAGTAAGCCTTTTATTCATTCATTATTATTGTTAAGTGTAAGAGAAGTAAGAAATTACAACCACAGCAATTAGCACAAGTTATTATGGAAAATAGTTACATAATGGCAGTGCCATACTGGACCTGCACAATTAGGTTAGAAGTCATTGTACAACCCACTCAATATTTTTGCACTTCAGGGCAACACGCCATTTGTTGAACCCTCTAAGTTCTATTACAACATGATCTGCTAATTATTCAAATACTTGAACCTCCTTCACCCATTCTTTCAATGACAGGTTGTTAAGTGTCAGTACATTTTCCCAACATAAATCACTTCATAAGAGCCCAAAAGTGGGCAACCTACATTTGGAATCTCTCATTGGTCTTGGCACACCCAAATAAAATGCTTAAATTGGATGACTTAACATTTGATACTCCAATTGTCAATGCGTCTTGCCTCACCTTTATCCTGGTGCTTAAGACAGGTTGGTTTTGTGAAAATTTATCACATTTTGATTACTTATTGAGTGGTACATGTTTTCAGCAACCATGTTGCTTTAAAGAAGAACAAAAGCCTGCTGTCTCCTAAGTATAATGTCCTAACATTCTTTACCTAATATGTGCACCAATTCTGTCCCATGAAATATGCAAAGAAAACATATCAAGATCACACTTCATATTTCAATCTCGGCTTCTTTTGAAGGCTTTGTTGGATAGGATTGGATTTAAAAAGTGGGTCTGTTGTGCCAGGCAATGTTTTTGAACAACTAATGCAATACTGTTACTTTCACCTATACTTTGTCTCGTCTGAAGTAGGAATTGGTCGACGCTGGCGTACACTGTGCCTTTCATTGCAGTGCGTTTGTGCTTTACCTACGCACGGCGCGAAAGTCCGTTCAATGTTCGCACGCGTCGCTACTTCATACGAGCTGGACAGAGTACAGTACACTATGAGTAATGGTGTTTCAGGATGCAATTATAGTTTGCAAGATCAATTTACTTGAAATGATAACACTTAATACAGAGGCGGATTTAGAGGGGGCGCCCCCGATGCGCGCCTCCTCTATTTTTTTTGCAGAGCACAGGGCGCCGGCCGCCCCATAGAGCACCGGTGTGAAAGTAATTATAGTCCGCCGGGAGCCACAGTTCGGTCTCCAAAGACGACAATGGAATAAAGCCTGGAACTAATGTTGCTTGAAGAGTCAACTGGTTCAAGTGCCCTATTCTTTACCATTAGAGCAGGATTGTGAGTACGGTGGACTATAATTACGCTACTTCTACAAAGGGAGCACTGAAGATCTATATAAAAAATGACTTTTTATGCACAGGGCGCACTGTAGATCTCCAAGAATGATGGTAAAGGGCGTTTGGCACCGTGTAGATCTAGCTTTGTGGGCGCCAAGTGGACGCAGTATGTTCTTGCCCTCCTCCACCCCCTTCAGAATTTGGAGCTGACTGGAAAAATATGGAAAATTTGGCGCCCCTTCTATTGAGAAATCCTGGATCCGCCCCTGACTTAATACATGATTCAATGGAAAAATTGATTCTCATATTTAGACGCTACGAGAATCACTGCAAGAATCAATTCTGTGATTCTCATCATTCCCTGGGTGTCAGCCCAGTAACGCTTTGCATAATTAATGATGCCACATTACTTTTGGTGTGGGCCATAGAAACAATGAAGAATTTAATTAAATAAAAGTTTAACATTTGATTAATCATTTAAATAAGGTTTTTTCTTATTTTCAAGCTCCAAGAACAACCAATTTTATTCAGCTGTTGCTATCCAATACCTTGCATGACAAACTGCAACCAAAGCTTGAAGGCAGTTGAGTTTGAAAATAACTCATTTAATTATGACATTTGGCAACTTTTAATCAAAATGATAAATTTTCTGTGTTCATGTTTGGTGAGATTTGCCATTTTTGAGTAGACTGTCCCCAGTCTCTGCTCTGTCTCTGGGTTTTTGAGTGCACTTGGTTAAAAGATAAGGCTAAAATAAAAATGTGAAGACTTTCAGCTTGCCACCCAGTGGACATGCCGGTCCTAATACCACGCCCTCTATTATACCAGCCAACAAGTCCACAGAACGCGAATTACACAGGGCTCCTGGAATTACACAAATAGGGAGGGATAGCTCGCAGAGACTGTCCGAATCTGTAGGGAAACTGTCTCCAGCAGTATCGATTCACAAGTAACGTGACCGCATTTACCTTGTGCACATCTCGCTTAATTTTGAGTGCTAATCCGGGGACCAAAGATACTAACTCAACAGGTGGTGTTATAGGGCTCGTCTATCGATTACACGACCGCAGCTAATTGAACAGCTCCTTTTGGGGCAATGCATGAATTATGCATAATAGTATTTCACTTTCGTGCTTTGTGATATCAGAATTTGTGTACATACATTGTTTCTATAGAGCGTATGCTGCGTATCAGAGGTCCAAAGTATCGAAAATAAACACTAACAATAAAATAAAGAAGACGGGGAAGGAGAAGCTGAGAAATCAGAAATTGTCCTTGTGATTTTTCCTCGTTTTTTTGTTTGTTGTTGGTTGATTGGTTGTAGTATTTTCCTTTTTGAGGATGGGCTGATCATTCTGAAAATAAATAGGGCCTTCTCAAGCAAACTGCAGGTGCAACACTACAAGCACCGGCTCTCCATTTACCAAAGCCTAGTGGTGCCTATTCTTCCAGAAAACCTGAATTATTTCCCAGCGCTATACAGGTGTCTGACGAAATCTTTCCCCAATTCATCTCAATTTCAATGTTACAGCTAGCGCGTCCGCCCAACTGACCCCTAAGTCATCCATGTGAACAGGTAATTAAAAATTGCCTGTTCAAATGGGTCAGCTGGTAACTTATCAAACTTGCACTTTTCCTAGAAAATAGGTCAATCCACATACACTCTAAATTTCAGGGATTTAAAAATACATCCTTTAGGATTGTAGTTAGTGACCAATCCAAGTAGATTTCAAATTAAATCCTATTAAAATTTTGCCTTTAATACTAGATTCAATCATATTAGATTTTAATTCAAATATAATATGATTTAATGGTAATACAATAGAGATTAATTTTAAATCCTAACATTGATTGGTCACTAACCACAATCTTAAGGATTAACTTTTAAATCCTTGAAATTTAGGGTGTATAACCCGATTTTTCTTTGATTTCCATTCATTTCCTTCCCTATCGCTTTTATGTGAACATGATGGCTCTATAACTTGGAACTCTTCCAAAAATAACAAAATCATTCCCCAGCAATACCTCACCTGTTTGTGACGGGAGGCATCTGACCCAAAGAGAAAGCCCGGTCCCTCCTGTACCCCTAACCACAGGCCCGTACGCACGGGGGAGTGGGGAGGGGGGAGGGGGGAGGAGGTTTTTTTTTTAATAAAAATTGTTAATTTTTAGAGAAATTTTGACTAGAAAGTCCACTTTTGGATGATGAGATGTTTAAGAAGTCCAAAAAATGTGCATTTTAGGGGCGTTAGATCTACTTTTACCAAAAAGTCCACTTTTTCGAAGCCCCCCCCCAAATAAATCCTGCGTACAGCCGTGCCTAACCGATGGTTCAATCAAAATGGTGGATGAGGGTAAAATCTCTCCCTACGTCTAAAGCATTACGTTAATATACTGCAAACGCAAAGAAGAATAGAGAGATGTTCTCCTGAAACTTTGATCCTACATAGAGACCCGTTTAGCAGGGGACTGTAGTGTAAGAGTGTGCGCTTCCGGATAAAATTGTGAATTTTTGCACACAAGTACTTTAGGCATTGATAATCCATAAAATTGATGGAAGCACTTGCCAAGCCCCCTTAATGGCCGCCAGCTTGGATTTCAAGGTTATACAGGGGTCAAAAATTTAAAATGTTCTGAATGTGTTAAAAATCAGACAATAGTGTTTGTCTGGTCACAAGGATTCCAAAAAGGTATAGTTTACACTCTCTATGGCTTATAGTTCCGGAGTTATGGGGTAAAAACTGTAAAAATGGTGAAAAAGTCAATTTTGGTGTGTACATGGGTCAAAAGTTAAAAGTTGCTTTGATTCAGTTAATATGTGGTGTAAATTGTTTCCCTAGCTTAAAGGATTGAAATAAGGAATAGTTTGCCTTATCTGTTATGCTTAGTTTTCACGTTATCCAACAAAATAGGTCACGGGTCAATAGAATCCAATAGCTGCCAATAGCTGTTGACTTTATTCGCAATTTGATTAATAACCAGACACGTAAGATGGTCAAAACTATTCCTATATTACATTCTATGAGCTAAACCAACAATTTGAACCACATTTTACAAAAATTGGAGCAACTTTTAATTTTTGACCCTGTACAAACCAAAATTTACTTTTTTACCATTTTTACAGTTTTTACCCCATAATTCCTTAACTATAAGTCACAGGTAGTAAAACTATACCTTTTTGGAATCCTTGTAACCAGACAGACATCATGGTGTGCTTTTCAACACAATCGGAACATTTTAAAAATTTTACCCCGTGTAACCTTGAAATCCAAGCTGGGGGCAATGAAAGGGGTGTGGCAAGTGCTTCCATCAATTTTTTTGATTATCAATGTATAAAGTACTTGTGTACCAAAATTCACAATTTTATCCGGATTTGCACACTCACATATGATCTGTTCACTACAGTCCCCACTAGTTGTCCTCAGATGAGCTCTTCATTTCCCCTCTACCCCTTCTCTTTTTCTTCTATTTCTTTTTAACCCTTTTTCTCCTTCCCCTTGGCCGGCCCAGGAGCGAGAAAGCGGAAGCGATTGGTGTGTTTGCACCCGGTACCACAAAAGGGGAAGAGAAAGACGGTACAATTTCCTGATTTTTCGATTAAAAGTTACAGATTTGGAGAAAGTCGACTTGTTGGTATCGGAAGTTCAAAAAGTACCCGCGCGGGGGTTAGATCCACTTTCGGAAAAACGGATTTCTTTCCCAAAAGGTTAACACTTTTCGAAGTCCCGACCCCAAGAATCCTGTGTATGGACCTACTTCCCTGTTGCTTCCCATTCTTCTTTCCTTCCTCTAGTTACCATAGCTTGTGTAGCACGATTAACGACTTGGTCAGCCCGCTGCGCCCGGTAAAAGCCGTCGCGTCAGGGGAAATTCTCCCGCTCCCGCTCCCCTCCCTCTCCCCCTCCCGGGTGTTAGGCCATTCCTGAGCTGAAAACCGTAACCCATTTCTAAGGTAAATTGTCGAAAATAGGTAGCAACTAGTGCTTCTCCTCTATGTGTGACCTAGTATAGATACATGAGGATTTCGATACAAGCAATGATAAAATATTATTGTCTTCATTTAAGATACATGAGGTGCGAGTTCTTGAAATGCGAATAAAATTCGAACGGAGATCTGTATTCAATAGTGACAAACTATCAAAATAAAAATGATTTTGTAGTATTTATATCCAATAAATGTACACGACAAGTGTTTCGACAAGGATATTTGATTGATAATAATAATACAAAACACTACTAATACTATCATATTTTTAAGAGTTGTAATAAAAATACATCATCCTGAAGTCAAATAAAACATTAAAACCAATTTGAGATGCCAAACACCAGACACAAGAATGCAAACCTGGAAATTTCTTGTCTGCATTAGTGTTATGCTGCCTGAACCAAACCACAATACGCGCGTGCGACAACCCTCAGGTGGTCGTCAACAGCCGCTCAGTTCCCAGGGCCCGATTTAAATCCTGCGCAAAAAATAAGCCGTCGCGCTAATTAGTCTGGCTGAACATCTCTTACACACATACGGCACGTCGATATGACAGAGCGAGTATACCGGAGCCATTTGTTTTGACTAATGTTTGTGGCGGAGTACTTCCCCCGACCTCGGGGAAGATTTGAGACGTTTTCCCTACAGATTCGGAGGGTCCACGGATATGGGTTGAAGAGTCTAGTGTAATTTCAGTCGCTTAGCATTTTCATCACCGTGGACCCGAGGGAGGGTCTATTTTTGAGCAGCAATTACTTCATAATAACAATGTCAAATTTTCAAAGTCATTATTTTGCTGGATATTGTGAAATTTTAAATAGATATTCAAACAAGCAGTTCTCAAAACCACAGTGTTCTCCTGCTTTCTCGATCCACCTTTCCTTCACTCCTATTTTATAACCTCACCTCAGATGACCTTTGCAAGTGACCCTTGACCATATCATATGAATGTTCCCATGTAGCATGTGTGACCAAAGTTTAGTTGCAACTGGACTTCAACTTTTCAAATTAAGGCAATTTGTTGTTTTCAGCCCAATTTATAACTTGACCTCATTTGACCTTTGACCTTGGTATGCGACGCTGACCTCATTTCCATATCAGTGTCAGGTGGGGGGGGGGGGGGGTATCATCGTATGACCCACTCTCTGGAGCAATTGGACTTCTCAAATGAGAAACTTTCACCGAAACTTTACCTTTGAAAACATGGCCACACGGCTCCATGGTCAGACAGAATTGAGGAATGGTGGTGTCGCCTCCTACGATTCTTGCAGGTGACACAAAATTGAGAAAAGAATAAAACATGTTATTTGTTTTGTATTTTTTTTATAAATGAATAAACATTTCAAGAAATGAGTACCTTTATGTAGCAAACAGCAACATTTATGAGGTTTATTACAAACATTTTTACCACAATGCAAGATACATTATACCAGTGGTTGGACAAAGGAATAAGCACAAACATTGTCTTAGCAGTTGATTTGTCTTCCATTGGAGTAAAGAAGTGGGGGCTAATGAGGTGTTGGAGGTGGTGGTGGTGTTTTTTCTTCAATTTGCATTGATGTGATTGTAAAATGAGCCGAGGGAGGAACATTCAAATCATGATAGGTGGACGGGGTCAGCTAGTGCCTTCATTACCTTGCTTCCCCATCATACATGTCTCAACAATTCTGTTCTGGATTTCAATCTAGTGGGTCCTCAACGACAACCTCTATTGAATAAATATTTCATGTTTGCATACACTAACATCACTGACCAAGATTCTGTCATTTTTAACAGAGCATTAATTAAGCATCTGTAAGAATCTTAATTTTTTTAGCATTCTCTGACAATTGTTCTGGCTCTGTAATTATAAAGAATGTGCATAAATCAGAATACTGTTGATAATCAGACCAAACAGCTTTAGATTCTAAATCAGCATGATTATTCCACATTAATTGCACAAAATTACAATTCAATTTGGAAGACCTGATTGTAGTTGTCATCAACATTGCATTGACTTATGTCAAGTTCCACTCATGGCGTAACCATAGCGATTCCTCATGGATGTTCCCTCTGGAGCCTGTAGATGGTGTTCTAATTCTTGAGCCAGTCTTTCCTTAATAAGACCATCATCATCTGTTAGTAATGAGGTGTTCGCATCAGAATGTAAAAAAAGGACAACTAGGCGTTTTTAGAGTTGATATTAAATATATTACACAAAATAGGTACTCTATTAAGTTAAATATAAATAATACAATACATGCAGCAGATGTGTGGTGTCTCTTTTCAGAGGTGCTGATTGGCTAAAAAACAATAAACACAGGCTGCTTTACAGTGGCGTAAATTTCTTTTTGACATTGGGTTTGATGGGGTTGATGAAAACTTATGAATGAAACGGGGTTGGCTGAAAAGATCCATTACTAGCACATGTGCTAAAAATTTTGCCTTTTGAAGCTAAAATCCTTTGTTGTAATTGTAATTACAACAAAATTTGCACAAAGTGCACGGAAATTTACCAATTTTTAAACTATTATGGTAAAATATGAGGTTATTTTGGTCAAAAAAACACATGAACAGGCATCAACATTGGGGGGGGGGGTGATCGTATTGACCACCCCCCCTCATCAAAATATTGGGGGGGGGGATATCCCCCATCCCCCGGGATTTGCGCCTATGCTGCTTTATTTATTGATAAGTTACACTGTGCACCAGTCTATTTCTGTGAAAAGAGACTCTATGATTTTCACTTTTACAACAATGATCTCAAATGACCCTTAAATAAGCCTTTTCCTTACCCCTAAACACCCCATAGAACTTACTCACCAAGGATCATTTTGAACACTTTTAGAGGATGGCCACCTATCTATTTTCATGATGGATGATCACACATTATGATTAGTGCATTAACATAAAATGCACTCATTAAAATCAGGATCTGGGCTTACATATCAGCTTGCTTTTATTCAGTACAAATTTGGGGCTGTATTCTCAAAGGAAGTCCAACTTCTTTTCTTGAATGGAACTTTTTTTCCTTTCAACTCAACTGAAAGTGTGATGAATAGGTGTAAAAATTCCTGTTTCTATCCCATTCATTAGGAATTTTCTTCCCTCAAGTCCATCATTGAGGAACTTTCTCAACTATTAAATCCCACGTAATAATAAATAATAACCATCTGTTATATATCACGTAATCCCCGTGAACAGAATCAAAGCATGGTTGACATTATTATTACGCTGCCCAATGCCTTCAAGAAATTGTACAATCAATTCGCTTCATTTAGGTGGATGCTCAAAGAATGCCTTACAGTGCCCGGATTCGCTTGGTAAACAGGCAATTGAGATAAAGTATCTTGCCAAGGAACACAAAAAACGTTGACCATTATGATAGTGGGGCTCGAACTCATGTTTAACGTCTAATGATCACGAAGTCCTGCACTTTTCCACTAGACTACACATGCTTTACTTGGTAGGTTAAGATGGTCCATTCATGTAGGACTACCCTTGGCTTAAAATCGGGTCGACAAGTCAGGACTCCCTTTGAGAACACAAGGCCTAGATCTTTTCGCAAGCTTATGGTCATGGCCATTCAAGGTAGATTTTCATCATTATTACCTGGAGCTTTTTCCTGGGATCTTGTATTTTTTGTTGAGATGCACAAGTTAGTATGTGAACAGGTCATATCTTAACAACAGTGAATGTGGACTGGGGGCACAAATGCCTAAAATGTGATACTTACCTAAAAGTGTGTATAGGCCACAAGATAGTAGAGAAGTAAGCCAATGGCTAGCCACACAAGAAAGACATGGTATAAACAGCACTCTATGGGGAGGGGACTGAAACAAACAAAATAACCTCAATAGAGAATACCATTTGTTTAATTCTTCCCGCCATGTAAAAAGATGGGTTTGTACAGCAAATATAGGGTGCAAATACATGGGTTTAATTATACTTGATTTTTACAAGAACAGTTAGTGTTCAAAACCCTACATATCCGTGTAAAAATAGTCATACATATACATAAACAGAATAATGCGTTGAATTGAGCTCAAGCTTTATGAAACCCCAATGAGCGATACACCTTTGACAATTCACTTTAACACTCTAAGAAATAACTTCTAACTCAAATTTGAACCCCATCTATCTGTCAAAAATTTGGAAAGTGAGCATTTTAAAATTAACTTAAGTGACCTTTTGGTACTGGATAACCTTGACCTCTCTGAACACCTTGTATGATGACTTCAATTTGATAATGCCTAGCCCTGTCTCTGGAAGCACCCCGCTGGTGTGAAGTCTCATGTATTATAAAATAAAACAGGAATAAAAGAAAAAATATTGACGGCGACACAGTTTTGACAACTGATTTGGGTTATTTATTACAGTAACTAATCGTGCTGTGTAAATGTTATGAAATTTCATGGCGGGCCAAATAGGATTTTCTTCAAAATCATGTGTAAACGTCTTCTATGGAGAATGGGTAGAGGGCGCTATAATAACATACCAAATTAAACCTTGTGGCCTATATGCAGATTCCCGCCAAGAAATTTTTCTGAATTTTGCCCAAGATGATGGCTCTTACATGATCCCTACTTATATCAGTTGTCAAAATTGTGTTGCCATGCCTGATTGTGTTATAAAAATAAAAGCGGACTATTTCCATGGGGTCAAACAAGCTGTGAGCAGTGCTCAGTATTTTAAGAACTTTTACACCATGACTCCAAATAATGACCAGATGACCTTTGACTCTTATTTTTAAACACCTCAAATGACCCACCCTCAAAAAACTCAAGCCTGTAGAAGCAGCAATTGGACTGAGAACAGATACATGTACAGATGCATCACAAAAGCTAAGAAAATTGATTTGATGCTCAAGTAAAAAAAAATGTGGGCAGATTTTTTTTTTATATTCAATGAAAATGAAGCAAGATTGTTTTGAGTGCTAATAGGTCTGTAATATGTGATTCATTCAAATCTGGAGGTCTAGTATTTTTTAACATAAAAAAGTCAAAAGTTTTATTCTCGAAGGTACGTGCTTGGGTTGACATTCAACCTCCTCTGCCTTCACATTATTCAAATCCACATGCAGAGATAAGATACAAGAGAAACGCTTCAGATGTTATTATATTTCTAAAAAACCTAAAATTTCCTTTATACTTCGTCCGGCCTGAACTAAGGAGTGATGTCATAGCTTTCGTGCAGCTATTGTGCATGCGTATTGTGCACGCCAAATTTGTACACTCGCGATTACAGCTGCGGCTTACCGCGATTCGCACATTTAAGACTCCGTGCAGGCTATGATGTCACTCCTTAGTTCAGGCCGGACGAAGTATAGCCTGGTTGATGCCACAAAACTCCCAATTATTCCTGTGTTTAATATTGCACAGAACTAACCTTGTGTTAAGACTTTAATGAGGGATACAGAGTACAGAGCTTTATTCCATCAGGCATATTATCCCCAATGAAGTCTTCACACTAGACTAGTGTCATGCACTATTACATGGAGGAACAACCTAAACTGCAGACATTTCCTTATGAACAACTTATAGATGGAGTAATAATTTCTCGGCTGTGGCACATGCGCGCTTTGCTTGTTGCGTGAACTGCATGTACATGCAACCCAGTGGTGCGCCGTTCTGGCGGGGAAGCGGGTGTACCTAGTAACTTGGCCAAGAAATTATTACTCCAACTATACATGAATCTACCATACCACTGATTAGACAAGGACTGGAATAGCCTATGCATTGCACAGCTGTTTGACCCCATGTCAATTGTCTCTTTATTTTTCGAACATTTTGAAGCAGTGGCGACACACTTTTGACAACTGATATAAGTAGGGCCATGCAAGAGCTATTACTTTGTAAAAATCAGAAAAAATCCATTGCAGGAATCTTGCCATATAGGCCTACGAAAGTCATGATTTGTATGTTATAGCGCCCTCTAAATGCCCATTCTCCATAGAGATATGTATAAAACTAGATTTTTTGAAAACTTGTTTGCCCACAATGAAATTTCGTAAAACTTACACAGGTTGTAGTACACTAACGGACGAACTAATGCAAATCAGTTGTCAAAACTGTTTTGCCATTGATATTTTTTGTTTTTATTCTAGTTTTGTCATAATAAATTAACCCGTTAAGAACCCAATTTATAAAAATACATCACGGTCCCCGGACTGCGAGTGCCGTCTGCCATCGGGTTGTGTGAATGGGGCCAAAGGTCACATGAGGTCACCAACATATTACCCCACCCCACCCCCTCCTTTCCACAAAGTTACATCATCGTAGCCCTTATTGAACTCACGGCATGCAATTTATTACGGGTTAACATTTTTGACCACAGACCAACACAGAACATATGACCAGAGTAATCCCTATGTGGCTTTCGCAATTCTTGCAGACGAACAAAAATGTACCTCCGGTTGTTATTTTAATTCTTACACACTTTGATTGGACTCTCCCAGTACTTTTCACATGTCAGAGAACTGCACATTAATTTCTTCAGGTTATCTGCAAAAATGGACAGGACACACATAATTTTCAAATACCGTGCAGCAAGTTAACTTTCCGCGTACCCAGTTAAGAATATCAGTGATTTGAAAAATATATGAAATGCAGGAATAGCTTCAAAGTGAAGGATAGTATGTAGAATTCTCATAAGTTACCTTCCCATGGCTGTAGAATTGACAGAAAAGGAAGAAAAGGAAAACGGCAGTGTTCAAGATTCGATCTCCATTCAATTACGTGTTGTAGTAAGTGTCCGTTCGGACCAATAAGACTAAAATCTACGATCCTGTCCTTATTAGGTGGCTTCTTGGTCTTTTGTCATTTGAAGGCGTAGGTTGGGATACCTGTTATTGTACATACATGCAAAAATCTGATTTTGATGATTTTTTCGATTGCTGATTTAGCACATCACTGATAGTGTTCTTTAACAGGAATTTCAAGGACAGGCACAGACATATTTAAACCATCTTCTGCTAATGTATGTGAAACATTTTGGTGTTTTTGGCACCGAATTCTGAAATTCACACTGACCTGTGGATATCTTACCCCTTTCTGATTTCATGGCGGTCCAGGGGGTAGGACAGGATCTTGCTCGATTTGGGCATTGGGGATTTCCAAACGGTAATTGTGGAACGGCTCCGTGCATTTACTAGGCAGTTCTCGGTCCCAGTGACATTAAAAAGTCATCTCTTAAACCTTGCTTCAAAAGATCTTAGTAATATCATGATAATTTAAGTAAAAATTATTAATGTCAAAATCCGTCGAGGTTAGTGGATTAACCTGGCTGCAAAACAGTGCAATTTCCAATAACGGTCATTTAGATTTAAATATTTGTGACCAGGCCTAGTCTTTAGTCAAGTCTGTGTGTAACCGTTCGATATGCGTAAGAGCGCCCTCCTACCGTTAAGTCTTTGAAACAGACTAGCACCCGGAAGTTGATGCAGTTTTGAATTCGCTGTTGCTGCTAGGTTGGCATGTCCTACCCCCCCTGATGGCTGTAATGATTTAAAGTGTGGCAACACTGCATGCACAGCAAATACACATAACCTTGCCAACTCATCCCTTTTAACCCCCCGGCAACTACCACTATGATACAATCTGTCTGAATGGCTCATTACAGGACACAACATGAGATAGCCCTCTAAAGAAACAATCAATATAGTGCTTTGATATCTCTGTGGAAATCATACCACCAATCTTACAGTATATCTGATTTGCTCATTACATGATATTACCTGCCAAGTAACCAATCAAAATAGTGCTTAGATGCCAATAGATAGACAGGTAGTGCCCCGGAGGTTTAATTTGTTGTGTTTGCACACGGTCTCCAGCAGATTTAGAATTGAAAAATAATACTTCAATAAATGTATCATTTTTTGCAACTTTTCGATAGGAAGTTCAGAATCATCCACCAATGTCATACGATTGTGAGATTTCAATTACGAACATTCCCAAAAAGGTTGTTGGAAAATTGTTTCTTCTTTATTGAAGAAAATGTGTTGGTCAGAATACCCTTTAAAATATGCAGTAGAATGCTTGCCCTCATCCACAGCTATCGTTTTTCCTCTTGAATTAACATTATAACATTACTTTTAATGAAAATGATTAAAGAATGAGGGCATGCTTTATATTTTGTTGTCTTTCCTGATTAAATAAATAGAACTATTGCACAAAATAAATTTGCTAATTATTTTAGTAGAAATAATTGATATATAGCATTTGTGAAGGTGTCCTGGTTGGATTGGGAGAGCGTGGCCTAGCAGTTAGAGTGCTTGCCTGTTGTACAAATTGACAAAAAAATCCCAAGTTTGAATCCCGATGGGGTTACTTGCTGGGATTTATTCGGGTGGTCAATTCTGGATTTAATACGAGCTATTGATTAAATACAGAATACCGCTCTCCTCCATGGTTCACTTGAAATTGGGCAAATGAATCATGAAAGCATCCCGTCCTTCGTAGGGGACGTTAAGCCATCGGTCCCGTGTACGTGTACAGAGAGTGTACAGAGAGAGTCACAACTGCACATGTACATCGCAGTCAGTGTCGAATAAGAGTAGGGTGTAAACCCTGACTGTTCCCAATCTTCCCCCAGTCTCAAAAGCGGGCCATGTTAGGAGTGTCCATATCATGGATACATGCAGCCCCGGATCAGCTTACTCAGTTTAATAAAATCCTGACACCACCACAAGCCATTACCAATGACTTGTGGGTACGCTAAGAAGGAGGTTGGGTTTTAAGGCTGTATTGGCATGTCCTCCATAGTCAGCACCAGATCTGTTGTGGAATGTCTGCATTGTCTGGGTCCAATATTATATTGCACTCTATCTTGTCCAGAGATAGTTTATGCAGGCATTCCACTGCACACCTGCCACTTTCAATGGAAAATTCATTTTTATAGCCCAGTATGGATCCTTCACAATCTTCTATATCAATTAGTACTATTTAGCTAATCTAATTTGTATAATTACTTCATTCATTCACCTGTCAAAGATACCCTTTATAACATATAAAGACAAAAATATATCATGCTTTGTCCTTTAAATTTACACACCTACCTAAAAAATCATGACGTTTCATGCTTGTTAAATCTTCTGGAAGACAGGATTTTATTGTAGCCTGAATAAAAGTATGAATTCACAGAAAACAAATAAGGTTATACTTAATCAAAATACGTCTTAGGCCTGAAACACCTAAAACAAAATTGACAGTAAAATTCCTCTAAGATAACAAAGTTATTTTATTGCAAACAATTGTGGAAGTAGCACACACACACACACACACACCTTCAAATGACATTTGACCCCTTGCTTTTAATGGCATTTTTGGCCCATTTTTTCTGACAACTAACAAAGTATAAGTTCAAAATGGGTTAATCATGTTGTGCTGTGAACATATCTAATTTCACACACACACACACCCAATTGTGTATCATTTATACTTCCAAGAACATCTGCATCAAAAGAACCATGTCATCGGAAGTAAAGATAAACACAGAATAAAATTCACTGATATACAAAAGAAAAACTGATGAGAATTGTTCTTAAGAATTTTTTTCTGTTAGGTCATCAGAAGTATATGGACCTTCAACCTACAATAACAGTTTTCAGCTTATTAACTCCACAAGTTTGAAATAGCACAAAAACTAGAAATTTTTTATCCTTGTGACCACACCAATGATTTGGTTGCATTTCAACAAATTTGGACCACTTTTCAAGTTTGACCCCTGTATAATCTTTTGTGACCCCTTATCTCACTTAAAGACCGTACAATTCTCATACATTATTTTTTTGCAACTGAAAATTTGACCGAAAAGGAAGAAAACAGAAGTGTTCAAAGATATGAATATCCAATTCAATTACATATTACAGTAAGTGTCCATACTGACAGTAATGACTAAAATATCAAATTTTGTCCTTATGTTGCCTTCAGTCTTAACATTTCTAGGGTATGTTAGGATACCTATTCTTGTTACAGACATGTAATGCAAAAAATCTCATTTATCACTGATAGTGTCTTTAAGCTACCCCTTCAGAATGGCCATCATACATTTTCGTGTTATGTCATAGTATGAGGTAGCCTGGTATAAATGCCTTTTTGTCATCCCCCACCTCCCCCAGTTGATACCGACCAACACGTCTGGCTCACCCACTACAAGTACACACACATACACACACCCGCACACCCAAGTGAGGTAGACGAGCTTCACAGTTTTCTGCCAGTTGGTTGGTGGTAACCAAGATTATTTTTTTTGGGGGGGTGCAGATTTTGTGGATCTGAACTTACATTAGCTCACTAGTTGACCCAACTATTTTTTGGATCACTTCCAAAATTTATTTCAGTCAACCAAAGATTTTTTCTTTCACTATCTGATCTGCCACTGTATACATGTTTTAAAAACAAGCCTTACTTCACACTTGCGTTGTAGCTCGTCTAGTTCCGGTTGTTTGCATAATGCTTGCTCCCAATAGGATGGTTTCTTTGCTCCAAGAATCATTCACAGCGGAGGGGTAGTCACAATGATCTGCTAAGCACACGCCATCAGCTCCCTGGAAAAAAAGTATGTATAGGGTTTCTCAGAAATATGTGTTAAATTAAAGGTGCAACATGAGATTTCAAGTAACAGGTGTTCCTAACAAAAATTGAAAATTCTGATTTTGGCACTGGTGTAAAGTTTTCCATCAAAAATATCCCCATCTGAAAGGATTAAGCTGAGAACTGTTTCTTTGGTTCAAAAATTGTAAATTTCTAATTTCCTATAGGAATAAACAGGAAATTCAGCTTATGTTTTCTACTGAAATAAGCATATACAAATCATCTTTTATTTTCATTTTAAGTTATTTCTGTAACCAAATAAAGGTAGGGAATCTATTGAATGTCTAATCTATATGAAATCACTACATATCACAGAAAATATGGATGACTTGAAATCTCTTGTTGCACCTTTAATGAATCATAAAAAAAACACTGTTTTGCTAGCTGAGAAATTTTACTCCATGTGATACCACTATGTTGTTCATAAGAAAAAATAAATTTAGATGTCACCATTGGTTGAACACATAAACCCCAATCTTGATGAAATTTCCTGGATTTTTTATATGTTATCAAGTAATATTTTCTTATTATAAAATTGTTGGTGCTTAAAGGGGCATTTTGTGATCCACAGCCTCATCCCCCCGACTTATTTTTTGTATTTTCTGTCCGTAAACGGACAGAAATTATGTACAGTGGCCTATGGGGCACTGTGATGCAATAATTTGTTCATAACATCAAAATGCACCTTCAAAATTTAAATTGTCTGTCGCCTGATGTAGATAAGCTAATGAGATGGAATAAAAAATTTGATACCACTCTCCGCATACGCACTGAAATTCAAAATAAAAAAAATATAGGACTGTATTCATATATTTTTAATACTTTTTCTGGAAACATTTTTTTTTCTGCAGAGCTTTGTGATGACCATGAGCAGTGGTCAGATAAAATATTGACTACAGTGCATAAACAACTACTGAGACCCAAAGTGGCAGTCCCTCCACAGCAAATTACACTTGCAAGTCTAGCATAAATGCCAATGAAACTGAAAGAGAAATGGACACTCCATGCAGCTGGGTAGCTTGGCTCCAGCATGAACCTTTATCTTTGCAAGAAACATACAATTCCATTTTCGGTATAACTTGATAATAGCCGCCTTTCAAATGTGAAATTATCATGTTATAGTGCTTAGACACCACATACAAAAAGCCAAAAAAAGCCAACCTTTAGGTTTTTGAAAAAGGGATCACCTGATGAGAGACACATTGTTTACTTATTAGCTCGGGCCCCTCCATTTTGTGGAGCGAAACACAGTTCATCTCTTATTTCGCTAGCATTTTCATTAAAGTTTTACCCTGATCGAGTAGCCCATCTCTTCCCTCTTTCATTAGCCTATGGTCCAAACTCCACATTCAACTACATGCTATACCCCCATCACTTTTTTCCCGGTGGCGATTATCGAAATGCTGTCTAACCATTCTCATAATAAAAGTTTTGCCACAGTAAGTGCAAGCTCCACTTATTGTTGTTGCTCTGTCTCCCTGTGAAGTTCATTACTCAGGTAAAATCCCGCTAGGGATTAAATTGACATAGGCGGCTTTCATATCCATAGAGTTAACTGCGATAACAATTTCTGCAAAAGGTATAAAGAACATTACATCGTTAACAAGTCCTATAAAAGCTAAGTAATAATTTTATGTGAAACCCAAGATTCAATCAGAATTAAGGTTTCACATACTGTTCTGGCATTGAGTGTCTTACAGAGTTCTCACAAAAATGTAGACTTTAACTTTTTATCATGAAATATTAATTATAATTTTATTAATGATAAATGAGTTACTAATAATATTTGGAAAACTTGGTATAATAACCACATTACTGATACATAAAAATATTCACACCTAAAAATCGAGAAGAATGCTGTCTCATTTGTCTCAAGATTATTACTAGGGGTTACCTGTACATAATCCTGGTGGGTATCCTCCTGTATTACGGAAAATGGGATCATTCTTTCTTTGTAAATGAAGTATATATGTTGTATATTAATTTTCATATTTTAAGTAATTTGTTTTGCAAAGTGCTGTGTTCTCTGTAGATTGCCATAATAAACGCATTAATGTATTGCTTTTTTTTTCTGTAGGGGGCAAGAATGTGTTTTCATATAGGGCTAAATGATTTCTTGTTGGGCAAAATCTTTTTCTTTAGGGCATCCAATGGTTTATCAAATCAGTGACCGTACAGAAAAACATTTTGCCTTATATGAAACATCTTCCCCTCGAAAAACATTTTGCCCCCTGTACACGCAATTTAGACCTTATATGAAATAATTTTACCCATTGGATGTCACACATACACTTGTCAGTTTTGAGACTGCTTGCCGGTCGTTTAGACTGTTCTTTTTTTATTCACTGGGCCTGTAGCTTGTGGTTTAAATTCAATATGTGCGCACAAATCATTTGCTGCCACTGGCTGTTCCTGGTGTCTCAACAATTGTAGTACCACGCCATAGGCCAGGCAGTCTGAAACCAACCAAGTGCCACACTGGACAGTGTTTCCAAATTGCATCAACAATATTATACAGCTTAGTTTACCTCATTGATGAGTCTGCGGGCTATCCTCGAACCTGTCCACAGGGCAGTCAATACCTCTTGATGCTTTTATCAATATCACAACAGGATCTGAAATATGTTCATACGGGAAAAAAGAGCATTAAGTTGCAGACCCAGTTAAGTTCAACTATAAGTTCAACTGAGTTTCCCGTAGATCATAGAGCACCTATTTTCTCATCCAGCTCCCCAAAACCCTAGGTAGGGCAATCGCATCAAAAGGGAAAAAAGATGCTCAAAAAGGACTTTTGTTATCGCATACATGCACACTACTGATTTCTCCATATAGATTAACAGTAGACATTATACTTTTCAATACTGCAGGGTAATTTTGCAGGGGTTGTATTTAGTGGAGGGGGCCACCAGTGGCATACCAGCAAGGGGGGGCAGCAGACGCCCCCTGGACAAACCAAACTGGGGACAGAAAAGCGCAAATAGGGATAATCAAGCAGGTTACAAAGAAGTGGGGAAGAAGATGGATAAAAGAGTATGAAATTGAAAGGAGAAGGGAACCGAGAAGGGGAAGGAGAATGCACATAGAGAAGAAAAGGGGAAGGAGAAGGTAAAAGAGCGAAGGGGAAGGAGAAAGAGAAGGTACAGGGAAGGAGACGGATATAATGACCTCTGTTGTGCGGGTGTTCCAGGGGCGACGCAGTATGGTTACGCACGAAAGTTCATGGTCATTATTTATAGAATGGTCCGATTTTGTTGACACTAGTTTTTTAAATCGTTCATTATTTCATAGTGTGAAACTAAAATGTCTATAGATTCTGTGTTTCACCTTTCAAAGTGATACTTTTAGAGATATGACTAGAGGTCTCCAATATGCCCTGTGGACCACGGCCAATTTGGCCTCTTAAGTAATTATCAAAATTTCATTGACACCGGACCTCTTTATAATTTCGGCTTCTGTACAGTAAGACGAACAATTTGGGCCTATGTTTAAAGAAACCATGGAGTCTACAATTTTACCCCCAGTGTGACCTTGACCCTATTTTTACCTTGTACCTTTGTACTATAACTATCAAGTACCGGTAGGGCAAAATATCACTTTCTGCTAAATCCTTGAAAGTTACTGAACATGAATATATGTTACGCCCCAAGAAATTAGCAATGATTATTTCAACTTTGAAGTTATAATTTAGCACATAAAATATTATAAATGTAGTCCTAAATAATGTAATAGCACAATTACTGGTTTGTGTGCATACTGGTGAGTGTTAAAGCAAATAGAAAGAACCAGAAGATCTCAGAAGAGCTCAGAAAAGCGGGGAATCTTCTGGAATGTACCTGGACCTTAGTGAATTCATTAGAAGGCAGGGAAATTCTGGATGACATAGGAGGCGCCCTACTGTATCTACAGGCACAGTGGCTGTGTGTGGGTGATGGCTAGAACATTCTAATATGGGAACCTTGGAGCTGAATCCAGAATTATGATGTAATGGACATATTTAGTACATACTCATATAGAGAGGACCAGATCCTTCTAGTATGGTTTGAGAGGATATATAAGCCCTGGTGAGAGAAGATGAGTGCAGAGTATCACAACATCTTCCTCCAAGTTATTAGAGAGTTTCTTAACATCGTGCTCCAAGTAATTAGCAGTGTTTCCAAGTTGACAGTGCCAGTATCACATCTGTACAAGCTCCCATTATCTAGTGACATTGTCGAGTAGTCTCGCTCCAACAGTTTTCGTCCGATTGTGTATCCGTGTTCCGTTTCCGTATTTCGTGTCCTCTGAGTTATCCAAGGGTAAACAAGCTACAGCACTTTTGGACTTGTATATTTAGCGACCTCCGGCTTCGGGAGTTATTAGTAGCTAGTTTTCTTCAGTACGGACAAGTCGTCTCTTGACACGTCCCACGATTGGAAAATTGGAGTTTTGCGCTGGCATATTCTCCAGGACTTCTTTGCAATTTCCGCATCTTAATTGTAATCTCGCTGCAGCCCGAGTCGCGGCACCACCAAAGGTAGTAAGTTTAGAAGTTCATAAATTAACAACTTTCTTATAGATAAATCTTTGATTATTGATACCTATCGATGTTTGAATGAGATTGATTTAACACACAATTAAAATAATTACTTTTTTTAAATTGTTAATCAAGTTCACAGTGTATTTTTCTAGAATTCAGAGTTTGAATCCGTAAGGTTTTGATGTGGTTTTGCCTTGTCAGGTGACCGTAATCAATATACTTTAAACGACATTTTGCCCCCTTTCTAAATCTTGCCCCCTAGAATTCATCCAATAACACATTTTTAAAAAATGACACTCATAATTTTTGGAATCCTCATACATTTTGATTTATAAAAACCTGGTTGCAAGATTTGGTATATAATTTTCACAAAAATACCGTTCCACTTACTATATTAGACTACCTGGATCCGACCATGACCTTGTGGACAAAGATGTTTGTGTTGTATTGGATAATATATTAATTAATCTCCATGCCATCCTCCCCGACAGTCATGAGATATAACCCTAACCCATGCTCATCTCTACCCTATCTCCCAGGAGGAAGGAAGGTGTAACCGTTATTCCATCTAGAAGATCTCGTTCTCCTCCTGTGTTCATCCCCCGTGTTGACCTATCCACCGAGTGCTGAGGGTGGCTAGTCATTGGGGAACGAGTGTCCTTCTAGATGGACTAGGGGCAACTGGAGGCCCCTGGCTGATCCTCGAGCACTGACATGTACTGGTGCTATACTCCCTGCTATTTCATACTGGATGACATTTTCAGTGTCCATTGAATTACTATAAGATACAATGTTCTAATTACAAAATTTCTTCTTATGGGAACATAGATAAGTTCCAATGTTATCGATTCACATGTAGTTTGCTTAGCCAATTACCAATGGCACTGTTCAAAAAATCTCAAAAATTTCATCATGGACCCCTCCTCCGTGGTGATGGGCTGTGAGTTTGGCTGAGAAATTTGCAGATGTGGCACCCTCATTTTCTAACAAATCATGTGTTTTTGCGTGTACATAATGCTTGTCCCCATACTAATTGCGTTGGAAACTGCTACGCTTAAATCAATGTCCTTTATATGGAAAATCGCAACTTTGTTCAAGTTCCAAATCTGGAACTTTTTAGTTTTACACAGTATCCTATGGTATTCTTATACAACACAAAGATGTTTTCTACATCAAAATGAAAAATCCATTTCATCTCAAACTTTGGAATTGAGCCTTTTAGATTTATAACTATCTTTAGATCTAGTTGAGTATTTTCAAATGTAGGGTACACAAAAAAAATGTATTTCATCTCTGAGTCAGCCTTTAAAGTAATGGCTCAGTTCAGTCTTGAAACTGTTTAATCCAGGAGATGATGAGGCAAATATTTCCAATAATAAACAGTCCAAGAAAAAAAAACTGTTGGCATTAACAGATGTTCTAGCAGGCTAATATAAGGTTAATTCTGTTAAAGCCAAAAGGTTGTCAAATTCGTAGGGCACTGGCACAATATTTCTTTCCCCTATTTGAGGATAATGTTGTGAGGCATGGATGCAGCATGTATTATAATACATAATGCATACCAGCAACTGAGTAGGGCCCAATTCAGATCTGGCATAGCATGGTGAAAACATCCCTGTTGGCATTGGAGCCACAAGTAAATGTTCACTTTAATACTGACCATCAATATGGAAAGAGCACCATCCCCACCCGTTTTGCCCCTTTTAGGGGTGTTGGGTAGTACATAGACCAGAACCAGAACCAGTAAAGAATAGGAGGTCAGTTGAGGTCACATACAAAAGTGTACATTGTACCCCATGTATGTGCTTTCACATTAACTGCATGCACACACAGGATTTTGGAGCATTTTGACATGAAGGTCTTGTTTGTAACTCAGCTCATACTTGGGCTCTGTACTCGATTGACCCCTCATTTTAAAGGAAAATTTTCTTTTCAGTGAAAATACCTTCAGATTAAAATAATGACTGTATAAAATAATTCTTATCTATGACTATGTTCAGCAAATTCCCCCCTCCCCCATTTTCTAAAAAAAAAAATTAGACTAGTCCTATATAACTGTATGCATATGTTACTTATTGTTGTATGTGCTAATATAATATGGCGCAAGAATTTTGTTTTGCGCCACCGCCTTATGAATTCGGCAGCCTCAACGAATAAACTGCATGTTGTGGACTGTGGTGGTAGCTAGAGCCTAGAGGCTAGCTCGTTCACGTAGCATTGCTCGTTGTCCATACCTACCTCCTAAAACGCTACGTACCCAAGTGTGTTGAAAAAAAACGGGATGGGTGTGCGTGCCCACCCGTGGATCCGATGCAGAATAAGGCAAATCCAGAATTAGTACAAAAAACAGCACTTAATTGAAAATTATTTTTTACATTTTGATGAGTCCTAAATATATTTATATTATACAAAAGTGTTTCTTTGACTGATTTTCCATTCATGGTTTAAAATCTGTGATTTGAAACGGAGATTTCTTAACCGTACAAAATTCAACATCGATGGTGCCCTGCACCTCGGGCTTCGCTTATGGCTCAGACTACCAGTGTGAAGTGATGAGAGGCCAAAGTCACAGGGAACCAAGCGTTAATCGCAACGTTGCCAGCCATGAAATTTTCGGTCATTTTTAGGGTCAACATTTCACGGATGTAAGCAAAGCTGGGCACCGTTTGTATTTTTAAAATCGCGTTGTAGAGATGCTAAGACATCAAAGTTTTCAGATATGCACGGATTTCTGTCATAGAGTATCGAAGCATACCAAAAAATTCTTGGACTTTGTGGGCACATACGGTGGACACTTGGATCCCGGTTTCTTCTATGTACAGGCGCTCAGGCTTTGTAGCGCAGATAACAGGGGCTATAGTGTGGAAAATGCCTGAGGCACATCGGGCTACCTAGACTGAGGCGAGCTATTAATCTACTTGCCATTCACAACGGAGTTAGTCTGGGAAAGAATGTTTTGTCACTTGCATGCATCCTCTATTCATATAAAAACTTATACCTACTACGTTACATCTCCTCAGAGTGCTAATGCTTACGGTGGTAGTTTGAGTGCATCTTCATGGTGTGTTGTGAAATTTTCAATTGTGAAGTGTTTGTACATTATCGTTATTACAAGTAACAAATCGATGATAATGAATATATATACATTCACTGTGTGTATTTTCGTAGCACAGTATTAATGATTATTTTCATGTATAAGAGATGCAAAAAACCAGATGAAGAGGGATATAAAGGCGTGGACTATTCATTTGTAGGGGTGTTATGGGCAGATAGCAAACTATGACCACAAATAACCTTTACTATTAATTTTCCAAAGATTTAATAATTTGGATCAACAGTAAATCATTGACTTGGAATGCATGCAATAACGTCGTATGAACAAAGAATTGATTAAAAACATCATATTAACCAACAGCTATAATGGCGCTCTAACACTTTCGTATCAATTAAACAAAAGAAACGGACGTGAACAAATCTGATTTTGACCTCCCTCCTATCCACGATATGGAATAATCCACTTACTGATAACATTCATACGACCCGTTGAAATTTTTCAGATGGACTACATGCCAAAGATTAAAACCTTATTCCCAACCACAGACTTTATTTTGAGGTTTACAAATGCGGCCAGTGAATAATGGTAAAATAATTGCGAGACCGATTCCCATCTATAACAGGTAACGAACGCGATCGCTGTTATAAGCACAGCATTTTTCGGTGGAAACACGTGAGGTGGTTTTCGTTGTGTTATCATTATAGAGTTTTGGCATTATCTCTTCAACGCAGTCCTCACTGGTCATCACACGTTTTTTGTTGTCTTCCGTGCGATGTGCTGTCAGCTTTTTAAAAACAAAATGGATGTCGGGTTGCTTTTAACCTCGTGTGAAATTTCTGGCAACCGGATGTTCACCGGGACCGACCAGCAGCCGCTCGGCGGTTGGGCGGCACGTGAAGTTTTGGTGCAGAACCACGTACTTGCACAGTTATACACGATTTCGATCGAAAAAATATGGACTCATCTATATAGACTAATATTAGCGATCATTCACAAATATTTAGGCTACCGAAACTGATTTTTCTAAGGCCGGAAGAAAATGTTTAAGTTGCCTCATTGGCGTGAAACTGGTTGAACAAAGTTCAGATAGTTTTTAAGGCCCTAGGGCTGTATGCTATTATCATTATAAAAATGGTGTGTTGTTGTAATGTATGGTGTGTACATTATATGTATGCGTGTTTGTAATTAATAATAATATTGAGGCCTAAAAATCACTGTGGATGTTCTTTCCCCATCAAAAAATAACTGGACTATTTTAATAGAGCCGGACTCCCTCCCCGCCAAAACTGTCCAGGACTATAATTCGAGAGAAACTTCCGAAAAAGACACACTACTTCACTACTTTTAATGTTAACCCCACCCCTCTTTCAGACGCTGCCCTAGGCTAGACCCAGCCTTTCACGCGGTGTAGTCCCGTGTACTTCTAGCTTTGGCTTGCCGTTGGCTGCAGAAAACCCTTGACAAATCTCAACCACCTCTGTTTACCACCTTATTTTTATTTTGAATTTTTTTGCTGTTCAAAAATGTAGCTGTCCCCGCTGAATAAAGTTTACGTATAGCGAAGGAAAATGGGCGCATACGGCATTTTAATTCCACATGCTTGGTGGTGGACAAGTCAAGAAGAAGAATCGTGATCACTCCCCTCGCCCCGGCCCCCTCGCATAAAGTGTGCATGCGGGACTCCCTTGGGGGCCGAGGGAGTGATCAAGATTAAACTTATTGCGTGGACAAGTACTCCACGTGCTTGCTCAATTGATCACATTTGCATTTAAACAGCTAAGCTGGTTCCTTGCGACTATGGTTCTCACCACTGAGCCATAAGCCGAAACCCCAGGCACAGGGCACCAGCGTACTTGTTATCAGCAACTGTTGGTATTAGTTCCCGCCCAGCCCATGACATACGTAAACAAGGAAAATTACCCCGAAAATTAACAATCTTTCTGTTCTGTTGATTTCCCAAGCATCATCGAAATATAACATGATCCTAAACAATCCTGAACTCGTCAGGCATGTAGTTTGTTGAGATAGTTTAAGAGGCTAATGCAAAAATCATAATAAAATATTTTTTTGTCCTTTCCTTTTCCCAAATGGCGTCACGAAGCGTTGCCACGTGGGTCTCTCGCTTTGTGGGTATTGCTAAGACAACGTGTGGACCTTTTTAACACAGTAGTATGCACAACACTCCCAAAGGTTCCTAAATTTGTTTGCACAATGGGCATTTTGACCTCGGCGAGTCGAGAAACATTATACTTGCTCAATGGCCCGACAACTCTTTCTGTTTTTGGTTTATTTGTTTAACCAGCGAAAATTGGGGCATTTCCCGGGCCGTTTTTTTAAATTATACACTGGGAGAGTCCAGAGGCTTGTTACACATGGCACCATCGATACAACACATTTTGTGACTGCATTATGTGAAACATTTTATTTATGCGTTTGGCACTCGCACTCCCAAATGCAATGGGTAAGGGAGGTAGCAACACTTCCCCGTTTTCCTGTTTTTAAACTGGCGGCAAGTTTGAATGGTAGTGTGCGGCTGATTTGCCAAATCTTTTTCTTTCAATTCAAAAAACTTCACTATTCCCTAATCTGAGAGATGTGGGTTACATGTCATATTAAATAACCGGGGATAGTATATTCTATCCAGGGACACCAATTTTGTTATTTTAATGAATTAATTTTGAAATTTTTTGATTTTATTTCTAGCTAGATTGCTGAAAGCCTGAATTAATTCCAAGATGATTTGATTTTTCATTTTGGATTAAACTTTCATTTTTACCATAGGCACCCCTGTTAAAAGCCGCATAATGCAAGCGTTACCTATGTAACAAGCCACAATGATAACAGCTTAGGCCGATGAATTAATGCATGACCTAATGGGTGGCTAGCTTAGCCTCGCACTTTCGTAACGCTATTGGGTCATTCCGTGAGAACTTTCTAAAATTTAGAAAGTTCATTTTAGCACCCACATTTTGAGACATTACCTTCCAAATTTCCCTTTGGTGCAATTATTGGGCTCTCCACTGGTTAGAAAGTCCTTAGAATTAATTTCCTTGATTCAGTGGTAGTGTAAATTCTTGCAGTTTTGAGCAGTAAGAAATCACCCAATTACTGCATACACGCCGTACTTTTGTTTATCGTGCAAGCCTGACGTACATTATGATGCAGCCTCTTTTGCAACGCAATCCAAGCCATCGCGCTGCTCAACAGCACAACGACTTCCGTGCGTATATGTCAAACGATGGATAGACCTCATCTAAGATCACACCTGTCGCCGCCGCTGTTGAGGTTGCTAAGTAAGCCCGCTGTTACAAAACACAGTTACACGCCCAATTGGGCTGCTGTTGACCATCAAATAGTTCGCTCAAAGCGCCATTTTCGGTAGGACTTTCGGGGAGCTGTGTTTTTTGTCACAAAGAACCAATGATTGGCTACACATTTTCCCCGACCACCGCCGCTCATTTTCCCACGCCTAATGCATTTTTGTTAGCAACACTGGGAATGTGCCACAACACTTGATCATTCGACTCGGAGTTTGCGTGCACACACATTTGTTAAATTATGTCCCTTCAGTGCCGGTTTACTTAAGTCTTAGATACAAGGTTAGAGGAATACAAAAGAAGATCGCACAGGTTGGTACAAGTATTGCAGCCTTTGATAAATATTAGAGTTTTCGTCTGGGAGGTCCTCTTTCGCCACGAGTGAATAGACCCTTAAGCCCAATCCGACTGATATTTATATCAGCGACTGGCAGCTGAGTCTAGTAGAATGGTGCTAAACAGAGAGTAAGTCAAAAAGGTTCGATCAGCGCTTTTATTACACGACACCCTTCTTGGCCTTGATCTCAGGGTAGTTTTTTGCTTTAGACTCTTAACTGAATCAACCCACAACCAAGATAAATCACAAAAAAGGAACACTTGGGAAAAGATGATACTTCCTGAATTAGGTAACTTTTTTTAAAAACTTACCCACGAAGAGCTTTGGGGCGTGCAGTTGCCTTCTCTTGTCAGACTCATTCATAATGACAAACATCAACATCGGCAAAACATCAACTACGAACACCTGTCTTTTTTTTTCCAGAGCCAGTCACCTTATTATTCTTGCATGGGGGCGCGAAATTCGTTTTTTTTTGGGGGGGAGCGTGGGGCCTCGCGCTCGTGATTCTCCATCTCCACACACGGTCATCATTATATTTACACCAGGGGAAATGGAGGAATTCAGCATTTTGACCGGGCCAGTGGCGTAACCAGTCGGGGGGGGGGAAGCTGCACCCGGACAAGATTTCCCCCTACACAAAAAAAAATCAGGAAAAATAGCTAAAAAGGGACGGGAAAAGGGGAGGAAGAAGTGAAAGAGAATACGAAAAAGAGGGACAAAGAGAGAAGAAACGGGAAAGAAGAAGAAGAGAGGAAAGAGGAGAAGGAATGGGAAAGGAGAACTGAAAAGAGGGAAGAAGGGAAAGGGTAGGCCTATAGGGAGAAGAAAAAAAGAAGGAGGAAAAAAGAAAAAAGGGAAGAAAAGAAACTGAGAAGGGAGAAGATGAAAGATGAAGGAAAAAGGAAAGGAAAAGATTTATGAAGTTTAAACGAAATTTATTGTGGAACTTTGCGTCGGCGGAGCTTGTGGATCTTTATACGGGGGAAGCTTGCCCCCCCCCCCCCCCACGGAGAGGAGGATTTTGGTGTGACGGGACATTGCAATTAGTGATATTAGATGAATGAATGGAGGAAGGTATGTACAAGAAACAATGAAAATTATTTGAAGCATTATTAAAATAGGTATATTTATTATATTGTTTGTGTCCTTATTGCTTTATTACAGGAAAATCCTGTTAAAAAATTACATGTATTGGCTGTAATGGAAATAACAAGAAGTACTGTAAAATTTGATGGACAATATTTCAGGCCTATAATGACAAAAATTTAAATGAAGCCTTTATTCGAATTTTACTGAGTAGCAACATTATATACACCGAGAAATCTTTCAATTATACGATTAAGTACTAAAATTTACAGGGAAAAAAATATCTGTAAATTTACAGGAAAATCTAGCAGCAATTCTGCCAACAAAAACTCGTGTAAAATACAGCTATTACAGGTTTTCATTCATGACGTCTATTTTACAGTTTACTTTGATGTAATACATTTTACAACAACTGTCAATTTTACAGGATATGCACTGAAAAATTTTGCGGATATAGGCCTGCGCCTACTATAAGTTACGGTGTTAGTCAGTGCTTTTTATATGCACGTTCACAATCTTTACGGTAAAGTTTACGGTAATTTGTTGGCAGAATTGCTCCAGGATTTTCCTGTAAAATTATAGTATTTTTTTTACGGTAATTCCTACATGTCGATTACAAATTAGACGAATCGGTGATAATAAACCAACGTAAAGGTGTAATGTATGTAAGATATGTTGTTATTATACGCATAAATCAGCGGCAAGTTTTTCAATGTTAAATTTCTCATCAAATATAAAACATTTAAAAATATTTCTTATTGTTTTTAAAATTGCTATAAAAATATTACCTTTCGAATAGAGACTCGAAAACGTTTGCGATATTTTCTTGGAAAACATTTCAACTAAACGACTTTAAACTAGATCATGGATTCCTCATATGGTGATGAGCTCAAAAGGTCACGTTGCCAAGGTCAAGTCATGTGAGGTCGAGGTCATTTAATGGAAAATGTTTTGGGCTGAAGATGAAGTCATTGATGACACAACCCTCTTGAAGTAATTTGCGCTTATAAAAATAATTTTTGCATTATGGGGGAACGAAGATTTACCATGAACTTGCCCAGTCACATGTGTATGGGTTTCATGAACGGAACCTGGTCAAGTCGCCCCAAAACCATGTCGCCCCCATGCCAACTCGCCCCACTGTAAACCAAGTCGCCCCCAAACAAAGTCGCCCCCATGCCAAGTCGCCCCCAACACACACCCAAGTCGCACCCAACACACACCAAGTCGCCCCCAACTCACCCCAATAGCACCCCGGCCACGGCTCATGCACTACCTCACCCTAAGCCAACTCAGACATGTTTGTTTGTTTTTCAATGGGGTACATTTTCAATGAATAGGCGGGTGATTCCGCGGAAAATATACGTATTAACTTAGGTTGTCGCTGGCATGCATGGCTGGATCAGGGCAGTCATATAGTTCAAAAGAGAGTTTGAAAATCAAAAGTATACGGAGTTAGTTTCGCAATGCAACCCTAAATATACGAGCAAATAGGGCATTCTTTAATGGAATGACGTTTTCGTTAGGACCGCTTTATTTTCGAGATGCGAGTACACCCGTATGAAAACATCATCACGGTATAAGTTCCTTTGCTAATAGCACGTGGTGCCGGTGCATGTTGACATGATGGTGCAGGTTTATTTAAAAAAAAAATCATTGTTGCGATTCTCCAGTGAGAGTTATTTCGTCACTAAGTTAATGTATATAAAATATAAACACAATAGATTCTAAAACTGTGGTATGGAATTTACATTTATAGACTAGGCGGGCCATTGTTGTCAGTAGAACTAATGTAAAATACACAGCTAAAAAAATGGATGTGCAATCGATAGGCATAATAATCAAAACTTGAAATGCACAACCCAAATTTGCAAATAATCATAATGGAGTGTGAGAACTTGTTGGTGCATGCTCGCAAACCCTCATTACTCCACCTCTTTCTTACACCTTTCTGTCCTCTCTTTTTGTCCTGCCTCTCTCCGACTTTCCCCCGGCTTCTCGCACACTCTTCTTCCCACTTGCCCTCCCGCCTTCCACACTACCTCCCCCCACCTCCATCCTCCTTTCCTTAGCCTACTCTCTCGTCCCCCTCCCTTTTCCTTCTCTTCCCCATCGCCCCCACCCCCCCTTTTCCTCCTTCTCTCACTTGTTTTCCCGCTCTCGACGCTTTGCACTCCCTTCCTCTTTTTCCGAGAAATAAATAATTGGTTATGTCATGA
>JAMKCH010080655.1:0-21978 GCA_023653785.1 Ophioderma brevispina | reverse complement strand
TTCAAACATGTTACGAGTGGTTCATCACATCACCAACGATGCATCCATGCGTCCGCGTAATTTTATCCCGCGAGGGCGGCTTGAGCCGCCCGAGCGGGGATTAAACAATAGCGGACGCATGGAGCAGAGGGATGGATTGTGTGAACCCCCTCTGGGTAAACATGTTTGAATCCCTTCACAACGAAAAATCTTATGAAACTTCTTAATATCGTGTATAGAGGAACACAATTATCCTCACTATAATACTAATGTTCCTAGTTCGACAAAAGCTTTCATAGACTAATATTTTAGAAAAAATCTAAAGCAAAAACGATTTAGCTTGGATTTGTTTGTGTCTTTGCAGTGTGCACATGGTCTTTTGTACTTGGAGCGTTACTCAGACGTTTTTAAAACGTGACGAACAGAGCGTCGACTTAAGCGTACCGGGTAAACACACTTCCGTGAACAATGCGCTGGGCGGTAACGCGATTAATTTGCCATATCACATCTGGGGGGTGATACACGAACAACAACAGGTACGATCCTGTACAATGATTTAAGGGCGAGTGGTGAATTTCTTTTCATCCTAACTATTCCAAATTAAAAGGTGATAGAGAATATTATAAGCATCAAAAATGGATGCAGGCTAAAAATCAAAGGTGGTAACAATTAGTACCGAAACAGCAAGGATCAATCTTGGCGTGAAATGGTCATAAACTTTCAAATTCAGACATTTCCGATGACTCCATATTAGAGGGTGGGATCTTTTGAGCGAAAGTGGCCTTTCTTGTAATCTATCGATTCGAAATTAAAATTATGTGTAGAGAATATTATAGAAATCAAAATTGGATGCGGGCTAAAAATCACAGGGTAAGCACAATAAGTACCTGAAAAGCAAGGATCATCTTGGCGTGTTAATGGTCAAACTTTCAATCCGAAAGTTTCCGATTGACTCTATAAGAGGGTTGGGGGTATTGTGAGCCAAAGTGCGTCCTTTCTTTTCCAATGATTCGAAATTTCAATAGTGATAGAGAATATTATAAGCATCAAAATTGGATGCGGGAGTAAAATCCACAGGTAACAAATAGTACCTAAAAAGCAAGGGTTATCATCTTGGCGTGTAAATGGTCAAACTTTCAAATTCTGACATTTCATGACTCCATTATAGAGGGTGGGGGATTCTTGTGAGCCAAAGTTGCGTCTTTTCTTTCATCCTAATGATTCAAAAGGTAAACTATGTGATAGAGAATATTATAGAAATCAAAATTGGATGCGGTGTCTAAAAATCACAGGTAACAATTTGTACCTGAAAAGCAAGGGATCATCTTGGGTTGTTTTTTTAAATGGTCAAACTTTTCAAATTCAGGACATTTTCCGATGAAAGCATATTAGAGGTGGGGATCTGTGAGCGAAAGTGCGTCCTTTTCTTTTAATCCTAACGATCGAAATTAAACTATGAGATAGAGAAGAATAAAAAGTCAATATTGGATTCAGGCTAAAAATCACAGTTACAATTAGTACCTAAAAGCAAGGGCTCATCTTGGCGTGAAAATGGGTAAACCTTCAAATTTGACATTTTTCGATTGGAATCAATATAAAGGGTAGGGATCTTGTGAGCCAAAGTGCGTCCTTTTCTTTTCATCCTAATTGATTCAAAATTTAATATGTGATAAACGAATTTATAAAAATCAAAATTGGATGCGGGCTAAAAAATCACAGGTAACAATTAGGACCTGAAAAGCAAGGGACATCTTGGCTGTAAATGGATCAACTTTCAAATTCAGAATTTTCGATTGGACTCCATATAGGGGGGGGGGATCTTGTGAGCCAAAGTGCGCCTTTAGGGATTCAAACATTGTACAGAGTGGTTCATCACAAATCAACAACCGATGCATCCATGCGTCCGCGTAATTTTATCCCGCGAGGGCGGCTTGAGCCGCCCGCCTGAGCGGGATAAAATACGCGGGACCCGCTCGGATGAGAGTTATTGATGGGTGATGAACCACTCTGTACATGTTTGATCCCTGTCAACAACGAAAATCTGTATGAAAAAAACTTATAATCTCGTGTATAGATGGAACAAACTATTCTCACTTATAACACAAAATGTTCCCAGTTCGACAAAAGCTTCCCTAGACTAATATTTTAAAAATCCTAAAGCAAAACGATAGCTTTGCGTTTTGTTTGTTGCTTGCAGTTTGCACCTGTGTACTTGCGAGTTTACTCAGCGTTATAAAATACGTGACGACAGCGCGTCGACTTAAAGCGTACCGCGTAAACTCACTTCCGTGCACACTGCGCCGGGCGTTAAACACGCTAATTGCATATCAACTGTGGGTTGATAACGAATAACAACGGTACGCTCCTGGACAATGATTTACGGCGAGTTGTGTTGAATTCTTTTCATCCTAACTCTCGAAAATAAATATGTGATAGAGAAGATTATAAAGATCACAATTTGGATGCAGGCTAAATATCACAGGTAACAATTAGTAACTAAAAGCAAGGTATCATCTTGGCGTGAAAATGGTTCAAACTTTCAACTTTCTTTTTGAATTTTCCGATTGATCCATTATAGAGGGTGGGGATATTGTGAGCCAAAGTGCGTCCTTTTCTGTTCATCCTAATGATCAAAATTTAAATATGTGATAGAGAATATTATAGAAATCAAAATTGTATGCGGGCTCTAACTAAAAATTCACAGGTAAACAACTTAGTTCCTGAAAAGTTAAGGGATCATCTTTGACGTGGGAAAAAATGCGTCAAACTTTCAAATTAAGACATTTTTCCGATTGATCATATAGAGGGTGGGCATCTTGTTATTGCGTCCTTTTCCTTCATCATACTTGATTTGAAATTAAATATGAATGAGAAATTAAAAGATTAAAATTGGATTGCCGGCTAAAAAAATCCTAGGTATTCCAATTAGTTACCTGAAAAGCAAGGGATCATCTTGGCTTGAAAAGGTCAAACTTTCAAATTTTGGACTCTTCCGATGACTCCCATATGGAGGGTGGGGGTCTTGTGAGCCAAAGGGCGACCTTTCATTTCACCTAATGATCGGAAATTTACAATATGTGATAGAGAATATGAAAAATTCAAGATGGATGGGGCTAAAAATACAGTGCGGTAACAATTAGAACCTGAAAAGCAATGTGATTCATCGGCGTGTAAAAAATGGTCAAACTTTCAAAAGTCTGATATTTTCCGATTGATTCAATTAGGCGGGTGGGATCTTGTGAGCCAAATGCGTCCTTTTTTTCATCCTAATGATTCGAAATTTAATATATAGTGATAGAGAAATATGATAAAAATTCAAAACTGGATTGCGGGCTTAAAAATTACAGGGAACCATAGAACCTGAAAAAGCAAGGAATTATCTTGGCGTGAAAATGGTCAAACTTTCAAATTCTGATATTTTCGCGATCGACTCCATGTAGAGGGTGGGGGATCTTGGAACCAATTAAAGTGCGTCATTTTCTTTCATCCTAATGATTTTCGAATTAATAGTGATAGAGAAGATTAAAAGATCAAAATGGATGCGGGCTAAAAACCCACAGGTAACAATTAGCAACCTGAAAACAGAAAAGGGATCATCTTGGCGTGAAAATGGTTAAACTTTTCAAATCTGACATGTTCCGATGACTCCATATAGAGGACGGGGATCTTGTGAGCCAAAGTGCGTCCTTTTCTTTTATCTAATGATTAAAATTTAAATAGTGATAGAGGAATATTATAGAAATCAAAATTGGATGCGGGCTAAGAAACACAGGTAAACAATTAGTACTGAAAAGTAAGGATCTCTTGGCGTTGAAAATGGCCTCTCAAACTTTTCAAATTAGGACAATTCGATTACTCCATTTAGAGAGGGGGGCATCTGTAGGGCGTCATTTCCTGTCATCTTAATGATTCGAAATTTAAAATGTATTCTTAAACAGCTGTTGAAAATGTAAGTAATTTCATTGGTTGAGCCCGGGGTCAATTCGATTAATTGAACCAGGTAGTACACGTGCGTATTTTGAAGTTATTTTTAGGTTGAACGCTCGCGTTCATACCGCGTTTTGCTACTTTCGCGCGTGCCTGCCAACGTTGCGTTGAATCGTGCGTTCACAGCGGGTGTTTCGATGGTTGTAACTGGGTGGTGACAGTCCTTTCTTGTTGTATTTAAGCCCGTAAAGCATCGCGAAATTGTGTTTCAAGATAAGATTGACCTTAAAATTGGGGGGGGATTTAAAAAAAAGCTGTTGAAGAATGAGATAAAGGTATGATATTGGGAAACGGTACTCTCCTTACGCGAATTGACCCGGCGACACCATTATTTTTGCGTGTAAGAAATCGGCCTCCGGCCCTCCTCGTTCGTCCACTTAAATAATGGTATCGCCTGGGGTTCAAGTCGTCGTAAAGAGAGTTAAGCGGTTCCCAAAATCAACCTTTATTCTATAAATAGAGAATATTATTAACGATTAAAATGGGATGCCGGCTCTAAAAAATCATAGGTAACAATTTAGTACCTGAAAAGCAAGGATCATCTTGGCGTTGAAAATGTGGCAAACTTTCAAAATTCTGATATTTCCGATTGATTTCCATATAGCGGGTGGGGATCTTGTGAGCGAAAGTGCGTCTTTTTCTTTAATCATAACGATTCGAAATTAAAATAGAGATAGAGAAGAATAAAAAGATCAATGATGGACTGCAGGCTATAAAAATCACAGGTAACAATTAGTACCTAAAAAGCAAGGAATTTTTTTTTCTCTTGGGTGAAAAAAATCGGGCAAACTTTCAAAAATTCTGACATTTTTTCCGATTGACTCCATGTAGAGGGTGGGGATCTTGTGTGAACCAATTAAAGTGCGTCATTTTCTTTCATCCTAATGATTCGAATTTTAAATATGTGATAGAGAAGATTATAAAGATCAAAATTGGATGCGGGCTAAAAAATCACAGGTGGAACATAGAACCTGAAACGCAAGGGATATCTTGGCGTTGAAATGGTCAACTTAAAAAGTTTACCCTCGTCTTACCAAGCCTTTTTTGCTAACACGGTTTACCAAAGGGGGGGGGGTGGTTACCACCCCCCTCGAGATTTTATAAAGCATTCCCGATGCGTATGATTTTGTACCAGTGGATAGCTATGGTCCTCTCTTTCAATGATACCAAATATTCCCAACATAACCTAGTTTGGCGTCACAATGACGTCTCATCAAGTCCGCGAGTCGGCAAATTGGCATTTCATCGAAAATAGGCGAACTGCCGAAAATCCAATTTTGCGCTAAAATAAAAAAAAAACGTAGGAATATCGGATTTCATGCGGGTTGTTTTCAGCTCTAATGATGGCAATTGGCTAGTTTTTACATTAAAAAAAGGGTTTTAGAGCCATACTGTGCATTAATCTTTTCAAAAATCCACCAGTTAAAATATCCTGGGGTGGCAACCACCCCCCCTACCTTCGACTTTGACGGCATACACTAACCCCGGTGAAGGTGGCGCCTTCACATTTTGTCGCTTTAAAATGACCAAAGGGAGGGAGAACGATTACCTATAAGCTTTGTACGATTTTTTAGCGTTTTAGCGCAGCGGGGCGAGTTCGGTAGGGGGGGGTGGTACCACCCCCCCCCCCCTTGGGTTAAGCGAGGGAACACCGAGCATTTTCCGATTGACTCCCATATAGAGGGTGTGATCTTGTGAGTCAAAAGTGCTCTTTCTGTGCATCCTAATTTGATTCAAGGTTTAAATATGTGATAGGAGAAGTTAATATAAGATCAAAAGTGGATGCAGGCAAAAATCACAGGTAACATTTAGTACCTGAAAAGGATCATCTTGGCGTTGAAGGTTAAACTTGCAAATTCTGACATTCCGAGTGACTCTATATGAGGGTGGGGTTCTGGTGAGCCAAAGTGCCGTCCTTCTTTTTCATCCTGATGATTCGAACATTCAAAAATGTGATGAGAAATTATTATAAAGATCCAAAAATTTGGATGCGGGGCTAAAAATCACAGGTAACAATAGTACCTGAAAAGCATGGGATCATCTTGCGTGTGAAAAGGGTCAAACTTTCAAATCCTGACCATTTTTACGATTGACCCATATAGAGGGGGGGATCTTGTTGAGCCAAAGTGACGTCCTTTTTCTGTCATCCTAATGATTCGAATTTTAAAATTGATAGTGAATATTATAAAGATCACAATTGGGATGCGGGCGAAAAATCACAGGTAACAAGGCAGTACCTTAAAAGTAAGGGATCATATTGGCGTTTAAATGGTTAAACTTTCAATTCTGACGATTTCCCGATGGACTCTGTATAGAGGGGGGGGGTCTGTGAGCCAAAGTGCGTCCTGTTCTTGTCAATCCTAATGATTTGAAATTTAAATATGTGAGAGATGGAATATTAAAAGATCAAAAATGGATGCGAGCTAAAAATCACAGGTAAACAATTTCGTACCTGAAAGAGCAAAATCTCAGAAACACTGAAAAGAAAGAGTTATCTTTGCGTGAATGGCTTAAACATAGGGCATTGGTTTATTATCCCGCAATGGCTTCATTAAGGTGTGGTATTGTGAGGGCAGGTGCTTCCTTTTCATTCATTTTGAATGCCCCAAATTGAATATGTTACAGAGAGAGAATATCAAAATATTAAATATGGAATTGGCGGGCTTAACCCTCGTTTACCAAGCTTGTTTTTAAACACTATTATCGGGGGGTTACCACCCCCTCGAAAAGTCGTTATAAAGCACATGATGATGCTTATTGATTTTGATACCAGTGGATGGGTTATTGGTCCTCCTCTTTCCCCCATTTGATACCAAAATAAGTACCAAACATACATAGTAATAAGGCTTCACAATGACGTCATATAATCCGTGAGCCGAGCTCAAAATTGGCATTTGCAATTTAGAAAAGAGGCGAGAAACTAATTTTGCGCTAAAATGGTTAGAATATAGGAGATTTACCATGGCGGTATTATTCTTAATGATGGCAATGACTAATTTGACATAACCATAGATTTTAGAGCCAAACTGTGCATAATATTTTCAAATGCCATTTAAAATAGTCCCCCCCCAAGTACCCGGCGACCTTTGGAACGGCTACATACACTAACCCTGGGTGAGGTGATTACCTTCACATTTTTTCGCGAAAATGACCGAAAGATTGAGAGAAAGATTGAGAGAACGATTACCTAAAGCTTTTTACGACAGCTTTTGGCATTTTAGCGCACCGGAGTTAGTTCACTAGGGGTAGTAACATGCACCCCCCCCCCCCGGTAAGGCAAGGGTTGAAATTAAATAACAATGATCAACATTCAAATCAAAAGGATGCCGATTAATTTAGGGTGGAGATTTGTGAGCAAAGTGTTTCTTTTTCCTTTGATCAGAATGATTTGAAATTACATATTATAGAGATTTATATAAAAGATAAAATTAAATTTATATATTCACATAACATAGGACCTATTCCAATTTGGAATAATTCGGATTAAAAGAAAAGCACGCCCTTTTGGATCACAAGATCTCCAACATAGCGGCTCATGGTATGCAGCATTTGGGAAAAATGGATTTTGAAAAAGTTCACCATGTGGGGAAGTATATAATTTTTAAGAGTAGCCCGCGTCCAATTTAATCGTATGAATCTTGCCACCAACATATTCAGTTTTAGTTATTTGGATGAAAATGAAAAGACGAAGCTAATTGCCTCACACAAAAGAATCCCACTCCTCGTGAATTAAATCGGAATAATATAGGCCAACGTGCACAATAAAGTCGTTTCATAGTATAATGCTTATAAACATTAAATGCGATTATTTGTGTGTCAGATCGGATTCAACAAGAAAGAAAAAAGGCGCACTTTGACTAGGCCAGACCCCCACCCATATGGGAGGCAATCGGAAAATGTTTTTCAAATTGGACACTTACATCATTTTCGTACCACGAGGATCCCCGGGAGAAGACCCTCGTTGTTAGAGCCGAATCCAAAATCAATTTTAGTATGACAATGAGCGAGTTAGATCTAGAAACGCCCGATAAGATTTTGATGCGACCAAAATACACCCATGGAATTTTTGGCACTACTCGATAAGCAAGCCGGTGATCATCGGGTCTGGGTAGCTCTCACTGGTCACCCAATTGGAACATCACAAACTCATTCGCGGGTCTTTTGACCCATGCTTACCCATTGTCATAAAGAGAGTTCTTCTAGCCTGGAATATGGCATATATTCAAAGTCTTGATGTCGGTGGTAAACTGTTTGCCCAATTAGGCCTTGCTGTCTGTAGTTCTTCTGAGATGGAAAGGGTGAACTCTTCTATTCAAAAATGATGAACTTGAGTTGGTTTGTCCTGTAATCTATTAAACCACTCAATCACTGATGATGTGCTTCTCACGGTTAAGGTCCGTTTTTGCTCTATTAAATCGCGCTGTTAATCCTATCAAGGATACTTTTGGTTTGCTGGCTATTTTCAGTTTCGTAGGGTTTATGAGTCGGCGTTTTGGATTAGAGGAGAAGTTCTCTTTATGGTCTTTTGTGTTTATGAAAGCCGGTGGTTTGGGTGTGGTGTTGCTTATCTATCACTCGTTAAGTTTCATGCTGTTTGTCGTGACTCTGCAGGCATGTCTATCGATGGTTTCTGGTTACCGAACCTATACTATATGTGTTATGCATCCTCATTAAGGAGCTTGGTGTAGTCAACAACGTTGATTTTGTAGACATTCCTCGTTTTGTCTGCTTCAACAAATATCTGATCTGACTTTTGCTATGTTCTGTACGTCTGACTTTAGTTTGGCTTGGAATTCATCGTTTACGTTTCCGAAAATTCAATTATTATTGACTTAGGGAGGAGCATGTGTCATTTTCAAAATTGACCCCATCTTGCCTCAATTTGAGGTGGGGGTTCGTTCGATTTGAGCCCATACCTTCCGTATGCGGAGAGTCATTTCAGTTATATATATATATATATATATATAATATATATATATAAATGTAAGAAATTGGAATAGGACGTGAGACGTTGCATGCAGTAGTATCAGGTTCTTTATTGTGCCCATAAGACTATCGCCCTCCGGGGCTTCTCAGTGGCTGATACAAGATTGAATAAAGCGAAAGAGAATACAATAATAATAAAATAATAATAGTACGTATGAATCACAACAAATAATGCAATAACTAATAATAATAAAAATAATCTCACGACCATTATTATGATAATGGATGTGCCTGATAACTACCGTGTACTGCAGAACGAGTGTCATAATTACACATCTTTGGTATTAAGGAGCGGCATTATACAATAATAGGCCTATTGCCCAATTAATTAGTCGTTATATAATATGATCATGGTTGATTATTATGTGAGTATGGCCCAAACCATGAGTTATGGAATTTAAAATGAACAATCACAAAAGTGGTCAACAAAAAGCGACCCCGCCCCCCCCCAGCAGGTCCAGAAGGCGTGATGTAAAGGTCGGTTGTATCGTTCAAATCTACCTAACCAGGGAAAAAGAGCGCGCGTCAGCAACACCGCAGGTGATGGGTTTGACAAAAGGAAAGATATGTTGCGAAAGAAGGGGCGCAGTGAGAAGAAATTAGCGGTTAGAATGGAAGCTTTATTTTGGGGGATGCAGATGGTAGCGGAACGGATAATATTATAGGCCTATGGTGTGACTTGATACCATTTGGTTAAGGGTACGTAGTGTTTCGCTATTCCAAAAGATTGCGGTTCCTGATGATATTGTTCTGTGCGTTTATGGATAGTTTCGATTCCAATGAGAGATATCTGATACTGGGACCGGGGTAAAGTAAGAGTGACGACGATGGCAATTTTTTCTTTATGGATGATGTCCGACTTGGTATATGGTGCAATCTAGTGTAAAGAAGCGTAGTAGTTTCGCCGACGTATTGCATGTGGCATTTCTTGCAAGTAATAAGATAAACGACCCAGGGGGTTTTACAGTGAATTGAGTGATTATGGGATATGTTCCCCTGTCGAATGAACTGGTGAATTTTTTGGCATTCAGTGATGAAGGGACAAACTGAACAATGTGAGGCACATTTGGTGCAGCCAGTTAGGTGGATTCGATGTTGCTGAGTCTGGCTTTGACCAGTGAGGGCGCGTTTTAATAAGTTGTTTTTTGCGTGGTCTCTACGAAATGCGGCGGCCATGGGAGGTTGAAGGGAATACTGGGATTAAGTGTCATCCTCATAAGGATATTCATATGTTGGCGGATGATCCGGTTGAATGTGGTGTTGAAATGCTGGATGTATGAAACGACAATGGGACCATGTTGTTCTGTTTTTTTGTGGTTGTAGGTTAGGAGTGATTTTTTTCAAATTTTAGCTTTAGCCAGTTGGTTGTGCAGATGTGGTTTTTTTAGAGTACGTTTGCGGAGATTAGATTTTAGGTTGGTGAGGTAGAGTTCTTCATCCTCTGGGATGGGAAACATATGCGACGCCACGGATTCTTAAAGCTTGGTATATGGGATGCCCTTGAAAGTGTGAGGGGGTGGCCAAGGGTGGCAAGAGGAGGGGAGGGAGGTTAGTGTGTTTGGTCGCGTTTTGGCTACTGTACATGGGAAGTCTGAATGCGATTTTGTCTGAATTTTCGGTGAGTGGTCGAGAAAGGGGACTTGTGTGGAGGCGGAAATTCAAACGTGAATTGAGGTTGGATGAAAAATTGTTCATACAAAAGATTGAAGTCATTGAGAGCATGTGAGCCATGGGTCCAGAGGAAGGAAAGGGATGGTCGTCAAATAATCTTTTCCAGGAACCATAGAGGGGGGGTTTGTGAATGCTTTGGAAAGAGAAGTCGCCCTCAGATGTCCCATGAAAAGATTGGCCACTGAGGGCGCTCTGCACAGGTCCCCATCCGTCTATTTTAACAAGATTGGTTGTAGAATTTATTGTCAAATTCAAGAGTTTAAGGGTAAGGATTGAGTCAAGGAGACGTGGTAAGATGGTCAGTGGTGGGGGTTTGTGTTATGTCTGGTGTTTAAGATACTGTTGGCAGGCAAAGAGGCCATCATGGTGATTTATATTGGTTATGAGAGGGCGATGACATCCAGCCGAGAGACAAGAGGGTGTTGGATGGAATGGGGGTGAGATTGCTGTTTAGTTGTGTTGATGTGTTTGATAAAGTGTGTAGTGTCGTGTATATATGAAGGGAGGGACTCAACAAGAGGGCGTAAGTGACGTAAGTGATGGTCGATGAAGCGAGATATTTGGACCGTGGGGCAGGAGGCGCAAACCAGAAACCAATTGGGCGATCCGGGGTTTGACCTTATGAAATTTAGGCAACCATGTAAAACCACGGACATTTACATTTTTTAGACATATGTATTTTACACAGTTTTACTGATTATAGATATACTAGATATAGATATATATATACATAAAAACCATCCAAAACTTGTTTTAAACTCTTGGAAAAGGGGATTCAGTAAGGGTCATTCATTATGGTCATTTTTTTCAGGACCATTATTGGGTCCATTTAAGGATGTTATTTACAGTAGCTACACCAAACACAATGTTCAAAAATTTGGAAATATTCACTTGCTATATAAATTTTAAAATTAGTGATATTTTTTCCAATTAATTTGGTGAAACTTTTTTATTAGAGATCAGGGGCAAGACAATCTTCCCTTTCATCTTTTATTAAAAAATTTGTGGTTAATCTCCAGACTGGACATAATTTGTTTTTTTCCGAGATTGATGCTTTGAGAGCGTCATAATATACTTGATCAGGAGTATCTTGATACTAAAATAGAGAAAAAACAAGAACTGGAGAGTTACGGCAGGATTAGGATGAATGGGACCATGCTTCGTTCACGTATTAAATGGGTTGAAATGGGAGAAAAACCATAAGCTATTTTCGTGTGTAGGAAAAGAGAATTCAAGGGAATAAACAAATAACTTTAATCGAGTGATGATGGGTAATGAAAAACAGTGTAATCAGCAGGATATTATTGATGAGTGTCATAACTTTTATTTAAAGAATTGTACACCCGAAAATGTAGATTGTGTGAATTGTAAAAAAAGATGTGGTAAGGTGGTGGGTATGGGTCTTTCTTTTTGACTTTTTGAAGCCAGGGAACTTTGAAGTGATTTTTCATAATTTTCCTAAATATGAGTTATATATAGTTACAACATCATATGTAGCCCATGTCACAAAGTTTTAAAATTCATTCAACTTGTGCTCTAGTGCCATGGTAATCACGTAGGTCCCCTCTGATTGGCTGGCTAACACACTAGAACGGACCGTAATAACACTAAACAAGATACTGGGTAGAAACTTGGGTGGCATGTGCAGGGGATAATTCCGCAGTGAACCATGAAGCCGGTATTTTTGTTACCGTTCCCATGGCAACCGGCAATCGACCAATCACATAATTTCATGGCATAATTTGAATTTAGAACCAATCCATTTGAAAATCGGGGCCTCCCATGGTGTAATTAGCCCTCATACCTGTTGCCTGAAGATGTGTGACCAAAATTTTCCATATGTGCTAGCATGAAGCGTTCTCTAGTTACGTTCGTTTTCGTTTTGGTGTTTGCGTATTTTAACCCGAAAACGAGTTATAGACCTCGAACATTTAGACAAAATTGAGGGCGGCTTTGATGTGAAATAGCGGATTTTTTTTTGAAATTCATTTTATTAATGACATTATCATAAGTATTAATGACGAATCATCGAAATCGTGTCATCCAGCTGTCCTGTAATTAATTTTAAATAATTTGCTTAAATACGCAGGGTGAGAACAACAATAAAATACATAAAAAATTACTCACCAGTACATTTAATACTTTAAATTATGGACAAAATTAATCGGAGATTTATTTACTTCGACCGCTAGCCAAAATAAATGCGTTAAATGGCGGTATAAATAAATATTTTTACAAATATCTAAATATAACCCATTAAAGTTGTAACATGATAAAGTATAGGAAACTATGCGTTTTTGGAAATATTCGCTACATGCTTCACTTTCCAATCAGCTAATATCGTGAACCGAATGTAGATTGCGATCGAATAAAAAACGACATTTTGTAGATTTCCAAATCTACACAATTAACGCCATCTGCATTATTCATTTTCGTAAATGGAACAATTTGTACCAAAGCTCAGACGCCATACCCCCCTTAATTCAAGGGATTTTCCCCTAAAGGGGATACGTCAACGGACAGAGTTTAGAGGGTCCTAATTCAACATAGTGAACTACTTGTGGTTATAAAAAATATATGTTGTAATGAGAAACAGTCCGGGGCTTGGTGGTTTTACGGCTGAATTTTAAAAAAAAAAAACCTATACTTTCATAGATCTGTCTGGTTTCGTCTCGAATGAAGCTATACTAAGGGTTCTTATCTGCACACACAAGGGGGATTATCTACACTCCTTCCAAAAAGGTCACATGAAAAACCCCGTCCAGTTGTAAACATGGTGGCCAATATCTCCTTTAAGTGTTTATATAAGATGCGTCTTAGTGTATTGCTGAAACAGATTGAAAAAAAGGTGTGCCTACTTTAATTAGCAATGACAGTCGGTTTCATGTCTGGTAGATTTATCGGGAAAAATATACAATCAAGTTTATATATTATGTGCTATACAAAATTAAGTGATATCCCCGGATGACTTCTCTTAAATCGATTTTGAGAAGGCTTTGAGTCTGTTTCTCACAAATTTCATTCTAGATTACCCTAACTTTGTTTAATTTTAGTGATCATTAAAAAAGGATAAGCTATTTATACGGATGCACAGTCATCAGTCATAGACAATTTGGTCCATTTCCCTTTCTTTCCCCATTCAGGTTGGGTGTCGGCCAAGGGGATGATGCGCTTCTCCGTATATTTTTCTTCTGTGTGCGCAAGTTTTAAATCTTGCCGTCAAAAAAAAATGTTGAAATTTAAAAAAAAGACTTTTACTTTACAAGGAATGAATATAAACAGTCGCCCGTATGCTGATGATACAACAATTCTGATGGTACAGAAAGATCATTATTGGAGATTTTCAGATTACTTAAAAAAAATTCGGAAATCTGAGGTTTGAAGATTAAGATCGAAAAAAAAACCAAATTCAATTTAGAATGTGCAAGAGTACAATATAATTGGGTCGGTAGTTTGATATCTTGGGGTTACTGTAATTGTTGATTTAGATTAATTCGTGAATGTTAATACAACACTACAATGCAAGCGATTACAAAACTTATTCGTAAAACGTTTCCTGAACAAAAGAACAGGAGGCGTTGCGTACGATTAACACTATAACACGTTTATAGACGTATTTCTGAATAAATACATTAATACGTAATTATTGCTGATATTAACGTGTTGATATTGAAATACGCCTATGAAATACGCCTATGAACGCGTTATATAGTGTAATCGTATAAAATGCTCACGCTTTTACACATCCAATATACAAAGAAACACGGTAATTTGTTATTTCATTTTACACTACACAATGGGGGGGGGGGGGGCCCCCACGCCCTCATAAATGTAAGATTTTTGGTTGGCTTGTGAAACGATTTTCCCTACACGGGAAAATAGGGATGGTTTACAAGATAAGCATTAACACATCTATCCATTGTACAAATTCCTCTTCAACTCAATTCACTATTTCAACAATCTTCAACTTTATAGATATTATCTCTTTCCACACGTCACATGGGCCACTCAAACTACGTCAGTACTATACGGGAAGTTAACGAAGTTTTTTAAACTTGTGATAAATATAAATGTCTTTCATCAATTTGAGCATCAACTTGGAAAATTAATATAGGCTCAATCGCCTTTACCAATTTTATTAATTTCTTTCTTATAGAGGAAGTAACAACCACAATAAGGTCCCCCCCCCAAAACCACTAAACAAGATGGCTTCATGTCTGTAATTTTGCGATCTCAATGGTCATAATAATATAATAAGGGCGACTATTTTCTGCGTCAATATCTTTTAATTGGTGCTTTTATGGCTCCTCTCTTTACACAACTGGAATCTTATGGTCCTTACTTCATTAACAAACTTAGTCTAGTCACTTATTTTTAATTTTATGTTGCGAAATCTACCCTACCAATCTTTAGGTCAGTAAATACAGTCCATGGTGTTAAATCAATCTGTATTATAAATCTAAAAGAGACGGTACAGATATAAAATCCAGGATCCGGGATGGACGTATCCATCCCATACAGGATAGCACAGAATCCACAAATGACATACAAAGAAACATACATATCAAAGAGGAAACAACATAAAGCTCCCTGAAACCGCAGGGGACATTATTCCACAGTGGTAGACACAGGTAGGAAGAGGAATCAGGGAATTTATAGGACAATACATCTTTTAAAAAATTGGAAAAGAGTCGTCTTGGGAGAGTGCCCGAGCAACACAAAGACCTCCCCGTGTTAGATTCTTGAGGTAGGACATTATAGACTATCACCTATCACCTACCCCTACCGACATATATATATATATTATACCTATATAGAATATAATATATATATAAGCATAGATATATAATATATATAATATTATATATATATATATATAAATATATGCGTAAGAAATGAGAAGAAAGATGGGAGACCCGGTAGAAATCCTGAAATTTTATTTAGCATTTCGAACTATGTGTCTGACATCAGTTTTTCCCCCCCCCGACTATCTAAAATACAAAACACACAAGGAAACGATAAATAATAATGGTTAACAAAAGAATATTCAAAGTTGTTAAAAAGATCCATCGGGTCATAAAAGACTTTCCCAAAAAAACCTAAAAAATCAAAAATTATATTATACAAATTTAAAATTTGTTTAAAATTCCAATACTTGATTTCAACTAAGAAAAAGTACAGCACATTGGAATCGACCAGACCAACTTTTTTATATTAAAAAAAAAAATTATATTAGTGAGATTAAAATTTTTGAGCCAATTAAGTTTACATATTGAATTTTACATATTGAACCCCCCCCACCACGTTGATATAGTCCCAAAAAGTTCGGCCATGTATATGAAATAATATAAAATACCAGTTTTGTGTAAATGGTCATCATGCTGGATTACTAATGGTGTAGGCCATAGTAGTATGTTGGAATACTGGTCAAGTCTTGGCCAAAGGGGCAGTCATTGAACAATGAAGAGTATGTATGTTTTGTATGGTTATTATTGAGACAGGGGAGTATAACAGCAGTGAATAGTTTGAATATGGAGTAACTGAGATTGGTGCCCCCCCCCCCAGCCAAGCTCAAAAATGTGGGTGTAAGAACGTGGACTTGAGTTCATAAGTTGAGGAATCAGTTTAGAGATAAAATTAAATTTATGTAAAATTGGTTTCTGATCAACAATATTAAACTAAAAATATATTAAATTGTATGTAAAGTAAAAATTGTCGTATAATTGATCCATTATTCATCGAATTAAAGGCCATGGGGAGAAAGGTTTCAAATTAGTGATGCAGAGGATTCACGTCTTTGATTAACATATTCTTCCTTTTTTTAATGAGTTCGATGCCCAGGATCGAGATGTCATCAAAGATATGGTAAGCATGTTAAATTGTCTTTCCCATTGGTATTTCTTGCCATTCTTGGCCGGTATTATAGTAATTTGATGTCTTTTTGTGGTTGGCACAATCTTTCGTATTAAAGTGTGGTGGGTCTACAACGTATTGTTTAGAGCACTTTTACAAGTTATGAGATAGATCATCCATTCCATTTTGCAAGGATACACGATCAGTGATGGGAAAATTTTGTTTATTTGTTTGAAAATAAAGATGTTATACTGAATATTCATGAATGTCTTACAGAACATTTCTGGGATGGACAGGCCATGACATGTTCTGTTACGTGATGTTTCTGAAGAGCTGGGGGTCTGCAGAGACGAGGAGATCTTTCAGGTTACGGACTTCGACGGAAAGCAATTATTGGCGGTTCTGGAAAATTATTATTTAAGTTTGTTATCCTCGTGAAGGATGGCATATGTTGGCGGGCGAGATATTGCCATATTACTTAGCCTACTGTCATAGTAAGTACGAAGGGTACTCGTTCAGAGTAGATGTTTTATTTTGATATTCTAGGAGGGATTGACGATCCATCGATTTTCCTCGTTCAATAGCAGATTGAACTTGGCTTTGTCGTAAACAGCGTTGTCAAGATTGGTCCTCCAACGCTTCAAGGTGCCGTTTGGTGTCGGTCTCATCTGAGCAAATGCGCCTAATACGAAGGTTGACTATATGTGATGCTGTCAAAAATATGTTTAGGATGAGAAGAGATTGGTAAGAGGTACAAATGAGCATCTGTTGGTTTACTGTAGAGTTGTGTTTTAAGGTGTCCATTGTCTACTTCCACTAAGACATCCAAAAAGGGAACTGCTTAGTTGACGAATCAAATGTGGAATTTAACGGAGAAGGAAAGGGTTGAGATGATTCATGAATGTGAAGACCTCTTCATGAACTGGTCCAAATAAAAAAGATGTCATCAATAAAAAAGTTTCCAAACTACAGGCTGGACATTGAGCCGATCCAAGCCATGCGCTGTTCTAAGTTACCCATGAACGTATTAGCGTATGAGGGCGCTGTTGGTGACCCCGTAGCTGTACCCTCAATTTGGATGTAATATTTACATTAAATTCAAAATGGTTAGTTTAAGAACAATTTCTAAAAGGCGGTAAAATGATCAGTGGGTGGAAAAGTACTTCGGTGACGGTTGAAGTGCATTCTTACAAGCCTGAAGGCCCTCCTTATGAGGGATTGGTTGTAGAGTGCACTAACTTCAGCTGAGACCAATATGGCATTTGGTCTCAGTGATGTTAGTGCACTCTATTGGTCTCAGCTGAGTTAGTGCACTTACACCAATACTCCCTCATAACGGAGGGGCCTTCAGCTGGTAAGAGTAAGAATGCACTGCAAACACGCACCAATTGTTCCACACAATGATCATCTGATCGCCTTTTAGAAACTTGTTCTTAAACTAAACCATTTTGAATTTAATGGTAAAATGATAATCCAAATTGAGGGTTACAAAAAAACGGGCTATGGGTCACAAACAGCGCCCTCATCCGCTAATACGTTCATGGGTAACTTAGAAAAGAGCATGATTGAATAGGCTCAATGTCAGGCCTGTATGTTGGAACGTTTAAGAGATGATTATTTTTTATTTGGACCAGGCAGAGGAGAGTCTTCAAAATTTCAGAATCATCTAAACACCTTTCCTTCTTCCATTAAATTTCAACATTTGATTCGTAAACTAAGCACGTTCCCCTGTTTGGATGTATTTAGGGAAAGTAGGACAATGGGCACCTTAACACAACTCTCCAGTATAAAACAACAGATGCCTAATTTGTACCTCTTACCCAACATCTCTCATCCTAAAATATTTTTGACAGCCATACCATATAGTAAACACATTCGTCGTATTAGGCGCATTGCTCAGTGAGACGACACCAAACGGCATCTTGAAGCGTTGGAGAACCATCTTGACAAACGAGGGTACGACAAAGCATAAGTTCAATCTGCTATGCAAACGCGGAAAATCGAGGATCGTCAATACCCTCCTAGAAGATCAAAAATAAAACATCTACTCTGGAACGAGTACGCCTCGTACTTACATATGACAGTAGGTTAAGTAATATGGCATATCTCGCCCGCCAACACATGCCCATCATTTACGAGGATAACAAACTTAAACTAATATTTCCAGAACCGCCAAATATTGCTTTACGTCGAAGTCGTAACTGAAAGATCTCCTAGTCTCTGCCAGACTTCCAACTTCTTCAAGATAACAATCACGCAACAGAACATGGGTTCATGGCCTGTCTGTCATCACCCGAATGTTCTTTAGAAAATTCATAATACGTCAATCAATTGACCAGTTACGGGGTACGAACAAAATTTCCCATCACTGATAGTATCAATTGCAACAGGAAGGGATGATCATCTCATAACTTGTAAACCCAAGTGCTCTAACAAATAGTTGGTAAGACGACCACCAAACTTTATACGAGATTTGCCAACCACAAAACGACATCAACTAATATTAATACCGCCAGGGCAAGAAATACCAAATGGGAAAAACATTTTTAACATGCCTGACATTAGCTTTGATGACATTCGCTTCATGGGCATCGAACTCATTAAAAAAGAAGGAAGAATATGTTATCAGAAGACGTGAAAATATTCTGGATCAATAAATTGAAAAATCTTCTTTTCCCCATGGCATTCAGCGATGAATAATGGATCAGATTAATAAATCGGACCATAGTATTACTTACTACAGTTAATATTTTTAGTTAAGATGTGTTGATCAAGAACCAATGTTACATAAATTTAATTTTATCTTCTAAAACTGAGTACTTCAACAGTGAATCAAGTCCACTTCTTACACTGCACCTTTTATAACTCACCGATCTCAGTACTCATATTCAAACCATTCACTCTACTCACCTGTTCTCAATAATAACCTAACAAACATACATACTATTCATGTTCAAATGAATGCCCTTCTGGCCAGAGACTGACCAGTCATTCCCACATACGAATATGCCTAACCCTGGAGTAGCAGCGCACACTGATTGACCATTACAACACAAAACTGGTATGGTTATATATATTTCATATACATGGACGAACTTGTGGGGGACATATCAAAGTGGTTCAATTGTAAAAATTAATATGTAAAATGATTTTTTTTTTTTTTTTGTGCTCACAAGAATTTTTAATATCCATAATATATTTTTTTTTAAATATAAAAAAGTTGGTCCTAGGGCGATCCAATGTGCTTGTACTTTTTCTTAGTGAAATCAAGTACATTGGAATTTTAAAACAAATTTAAATTTGTATAATGATAATCAATGTGATTTTTTGGGAAAGTTCTTTAGGACCAGATGGATCTGTTTAAACAACTTGAATACTTATTTTTTAACAATTTTATTTATCGTGCTGGTGTGTGTTGTATTTAGATATTCTGATGAAGGAACCACAGAGTTCGAAAGCTAATAAAAGTGCCAGGATTGACTACCTCATCTTTCGGATCATTCGTAACGCATATACTATTTCCTACGAAGAGGTCTCGTATGGTTTTTGAAATACACCCTTGTCTTTCATGATATATATATATATAGATATATATAGATAGGATATATATATATAGATATATATATAATGATATTGATTTATATATATTATATATATAAAATTCATTATATATATATATACAATAAATATAATTAGTATACGATAATATATATTGTGATTAGCCATTCGAGGTTTCTACAAGAATTAGCGGTCGATGCGTAATGCCGTCGCTATGGTTTGTAGAACTCCAATGGACCCATCACATGCCGAGGTGGCGCAATTGATTAGCGAGCATTCGGATCTAAACGGAATGGTTTGTGGTTTCGAGTCCATCCACAGTAAGTTTCATTTTGCGATTATAATGCTACGTCCGCGTTGTCATCAATTTCTCACAATCTGGTATTTATTTCTCCATGGCAGTAATTCACAAATTTAAGTCGCTCAGATTTCTCACCACACACACACATATATATATATAAGATATATGTAATTATATAGTCAACTGAAAAACCCTTATTTGATATTTTTACTCCCCCACTACTTGTAGTGGTATGAGCACTTCTGACATTCATTGGGTTACAGACCATGCTGGTTCACGGTCTTGCTCGGGTTGGTGACACCATAGAATGTATTTATATATACATCTCTTTTGGTTAAGACCACGCCCCCCCCCCTGTGCACATCATCCGTCTGAGGATCGTAATACCAGATGATCGTAAATGAGGGTATGCCGTGAAACTCTGATAAATATGTCTTGAAATCCAATGGCAGTAATGTTTTACGAATATTCACATAGGTGCCGTCCCATGGAAAGGTGAAGGGGTCAAGCAACGTCGCGCGTAAACGTTCGGTAACGTGACACCGCGTACGCTAATTAACATAAATATCACCGCATGAATTTTTCCCGATCAGATTTCGTTCTTATACTAAACTTTATGAATAAACATTCAATGTAGAGGCGGAGCACGGACCCAGGTCAAAACATCATCGTTTACCCCTCACTAAGAAATGTTTTGACCCCTTTGGGTAGGTTAGTATGGACCCTCTATATCAACGCTAGGTAGGTAGTACTGTCCAAATTGCGGTGTCACTTTTTTCAATAGGGGCCATTTTAAGGTTACACAGGGGTCAAACTTTTAAAATTCCAATCATGTTTAATGTATGGCACACTGTCCCGTCTAGTAAAAAAAGGATTTTCCAAAATGTATAGGTTGTACCATCTATGACATTGGTTTGGGAGTTTATATGGTAAAAAATGTAAAAAAATGGTCAATTTCTATTGTACAAGGGTCAAAATCATAGTTGCCCAATGTTGTTGCAATTAAAGACGTTGTTCATCTAGCTTAATGCGTCAAACTAATGGAATATTTGACCATCTTCATTGTAGAGTGTTATCATGTTATGCGACAAAATAGGTCATAGGCAACATTATACTATTGGGCGTTGACCTTCTACGACCCTTATCGTGTCCGTAGAAACATTTAACATAATCAAAAAACTATCTTTTTTCTTTAATGCCGCCTTATATAATTGTTGAATTTAAAAAAAAAAAAAAAAACTTTTAATGTTGACCCGGCCAACTTGATATTGACATTTTTTACCATTTTAGACATTTAACACTTAATTCCAAACCAATGGTCGTATGGCTTCAACTATACATTTTTGGAAATCCTTATGATTAGATGGACATGGCAATACATTTCAACCTGATTTTATATTATTATGTAATTAAATACACTTTCAGTAAGTAATTTTAAAAATTAGCCAAAAAGTTACAAACTACAGTAATTATTGTGAGTTTGTTCTGTCAGATCCCTCTCTCAATTGGTTCCGAACAGGGATTCATTCCAAAATTAAACATTATTCTTTCCGGGCCTGATGACAATAGTGTTAGAACCTACCGTCATCTTGGCCAACATAACCACCAATATGGTTAGTAGCGAAATACATGTGAATTATTTT